>ML279928.1:67230-81274 GCA_005239495.1 Nicotiana undulata | reverse complement strand
CCGGGGGGGGGGGGGGATGCAGAAAAAAAACAAAAATTTTAAAATTACAAAAGAAGTGCATTGTTTTTTCCGGGAGTGGAGGCAGGGGGTGGGAGTGGGGTGCAAGAAAAAAAACACATAAATTTTCAAATTAAAAAAAAAGTAAAAATATTTTTTTTGCGGGGTGAGGATGGAGTGGGTGGTGACGAAAAAAATTCTTTTTGGAGAGAGGGCATGGGGTGGAGTTAGGTGTGTGGGTGTGGGGTGGAGGGGGGGGGAGTTGGTGAGGGTAAGGAATAGAACCATGTAGAAATAGATCTTGAAGGGATAGTGACACGTACTTGAAAAAATAAGAAGACAGAAATAGAACCTGCAAATAATCCTCTTGTTGTTGATCTACGTATATTCTTTTGCTTCTTGTTCTATTAGAAAGTTTATGATAGAATCGAGTTGTTTGTTAAAGAAAAACAACCACTAAAACATTATTTTTGAAGAGAAAACCATCTTTCTTTGATGCATTTAATTTATTTTACTTCATTATAGATAAATTTTTTAGACACCTTATTTTGCACTTTTATAGAACACTTTAAAGAATGTGAAAAGTTGTGCAAAAAAAATATTATTACTTTAGTAGAAGATGAAAGACCCAAACAATTAGTAATAAGTAAGAAAATTTATAATGCCGTAAAGAATGTAAGAAAGTATAGAAAGACTATTAACATGAAAGATGAAAGAAACAAAATCTAAATATGTAATTTACATTTACGTACACAATAACATTATAGGAGTAATATTTGACATTAAGCCTTTAATGGGTATTTTCGTCTTTTAAGGTTTTCATATAGTATGATCTATTTTACTTTAAGTTATGGAATATCCAGTTGAGCATATTTCTGAATAATATTAATACATGTCTGGCTGAGGCATTGACTGGACCAATTTCCCTATATTTCTCAAGGATAAGAAGAAGCATTCAATAATAAAATTTTCTATCTGAAACATGCAAGACAATTATTGTTGAGCACATTTAGAAAATTGAACAATGGTCAAGTAAGTTTTAAATATGACAACACGCTACCTAATAAGGCACCATATATGTTCCAAATGTCAAAGGTTCCCTCTTTTTGGATAGACTCAATGAATCACCTTCATTTGGTTCATCTTTAGTTTCCAACTACAAATTTATGATTTGATATATACCATAATATATACTAATTTACATTTTAATAATTAATTGGAAGGATAATTAGCACTATGTGTGGGCAGCTCCTTCATACCTAACTCATCCTCATCACTTGAAAGTTGAAACTATTTGTTAATTAAGGAAAAATAGAACGCCTCCCCCGTGTTGGGGAGCACTTTACACTTCAAAGTGAGATTATTGGTGTGAATTTAAATTAATCGAGCCTCAAAGCCGATACCAAATACCTAAAATAGAAAAAAAGAATTGGAATTTTGATCCGTCGCAGATGTCAATGTGCTTGGAATTCTAATGAAAACCTAAAGAAGAGGAATGAGTTCCATTTGTTTCCATATGACCTTATGCCTTTTGAATTAAGTTTTTTGCAATCATATTTGTGAAAAATAAACCTTTCTTCTTTTAATCTAATGTCATTGAAAATCCTAGCAAGAATTTGAGATCTTCTGTTGTCTTCTTATTCATATCTAGTTATCACAAAAGTCATATTTTTACTTGAAAAGTCTATTATACCCTTGATATTATATAAACCTTCATATTTATGTAATCTTCTATATTATATACTACTATATAATATATTTTTACATATGTATTTTATTTATAAATTAAATAATTAATATTTTTTCTTAACATTATTTTTATAATACGAAAAGTTCAATGAACATGGATAAACTAATTCATTTATCTCAAGTGTAATGCAACTTCAGAATAATAAAATAATAAGCATATAAACAGTACTGGTACTTAAGGAAGTATTACTATGGAGCTTGATAAAAACTTTTGATGTCACAACCAGATTTATAAAAAAAGGAAACACAAAAGAAAAAAGAAAAAGAAGACACAAGTAGCACTATGATGAGATGAATGACTTGGAAAATGTAATACATGTACGCTCTCCGTTCACTTTTACTTATCTATTATGTACTTTGTATATTTTTTAAGAAATAATTAATAAAGTACATAATTTATCATGATATTTATATTAATTAATATATATTTTTAATGAATTTGAGAAAATAATTTAAAATAAGTAATTAATACTATAAATATAACAGAAAAAATATATTATCTTCTCTTATAAAAAATACAAGTACGTATTACGATAAGTAAAAGTGAACGGAGTGAATATTTTTCTAGCAAAACCTTGCCCTTTCACGTAAAGCTAAAGTTTTCCAACGGTACGAATGTACGACAAGTTGATAATTAATAGTAATGGATTTGTTTGACTAATGCCAACACCGTCAGCACTGAAAAATTCATCTGTTGATCCTGATTGGGAAAATTAAACTATAATTTGATTTCCGACCACAAAGATAAAATAAAAGACTAAGTTTCTTTTTTTAAAAAAAAGAAAAGAATCGTGAGGAAGTAGCAGTTGAGTGCAATTATGAAATTATATACTTACGTATTATTTTGATTTGTCGGTTTAATTATTCTCAAAATATGTCGACACCTGGTTGGAGCTAAGTATTTTTTTTAATAATTAAATACAAAAATTACATGACGAGATCCTTACATGTTGGATTGGAATGAGACGTTATATAGAAAAAGAAAAAAGATCTAAACAATGGTTCTTAAAAGTCAATATCCAAGTTGTCCAATAATTCTTTGGGTTAACTTAAGAGCTTCAATCAAAACCTAAACCTCATTTGGTATTCGTAATTATTTTTCGAGGGTTGAATAATAATAGTCTCTTTGCCCAAAGCTTTTCCGAGCCAAGAGTATTTTTTTCCCCAAAGTTAAATTGTTTGGCCAAACTTTTAATGCTTTTGAATAGAAGCAGAGAAAAAAAAATATTTCTCGAAAATAAACTGATTTTTGCAGCTTGACCAAACGTGCTATAAGTCAGCTTTAGGAAAAATAATTACGAATACCAAACTAAGCAAAAAATTATTGGACAAAATAAGCAAACTGCACTTTTATAGTATATGCCGATCAACTCGACGATATACTTTCCTCTGTATGTGTTCCATCTTTGATCTTCCATAAAATGTTAAGAGGAAGAACTAATTACCCCAGTGTCTGCCGCTAGATCTATAGACTAATATCACCAATGGCACAATAAATAAATAATTTTTGGTAATTAATTAAATTTATTACCAAAATTTAAAAAAAGGGAAACTGCATGTAGGATATCAGTCTCTGCAATTTGCATTTTATGGCATTTGTGAATGGATCTCCTGAACTATATCTGCGTGGTCAAGAACTCAGTACTCTTGCTGTTTGTTTTGATGTTCAAAAATTTGAACTTACATTTGCATACAAGTTGGGGCAAGCAAAAACTTTGTATTTGAAATTAAAGTTTTTGCGTGTGGAGAACCTACAAGAGTACAACTCAATGCCCCTTCAAATAAATCTTGGGGTAATCTAGAATAATACACTACAGTTAACCCAAAGAATTAATTCGTTTCTAAAAGAACCATATTTTTATAATTGAAAATAATTCAATTTTATCTTGGGTCTGTAATCCAAGGTAACAGGGAGATTGGCAACGATGTTACACATCGCATTGAAATGTGGTGGATGAAAAGAGGTCCTCCTCTGGTGTTTTGAGTGATAAGAATATGCCACCAAGGCTTAAGGGCATGTTCTACAGCGTAAGACCAACCTTGTTATATGTAGCTTAGTGTTGACCGGTCGAGAAATTTAATGTCCAGAAGATGAAAGTAGCAAAAATGAAGATATTGAAATGGATGTGCGAGCATAATAAGAAAAATATGATCGAGACCAAAGTTATTAGGCACAAGGTGAGAGTTAGGGGCATATGCATAAAAATTTGTACGCTGTGTCAAAATTCATAGAACAAGAATAATAATTTTTAATTATCATACTTCTAGAGAAGAAATATATTAGTTTATTAGTTTTGTTGAGTCTTAGGTTAGAAAATGTCCTGAGTTCAATTCTACTTCATCATAGTTTTTAACCATAGAGGCTCTCAAATATTTGCAAAAAAAATGTACAACTTAGGGTTCAAACATTTGACCTATTAGAGCAAAATCAAGCACATAACCAATGCATCAAGAGACAATTTATGTATAGTGTTGTCATTTTTTTACTTATCCATTTTCTCATAGTATTAATACATGTATTTAGTAAAAAAATTCTACGAAGCAGTGCAGCGTGATATCGCTTCTTTAAACGTGCATCCGTCCCTGGCGGGAGTAGCACTTGTGGAGAACAAGTTGCGGAAATTGAGGTTTAGATGGTTCGGACATGTGAAGAGGAGAGATATAGATGTCCAGGGTAGGTTAGTTTTTCATTTTACTAACAAGAAGCTTTTATAGTAACATAAATATTGTGACATGTTTAACACAACAGGTTTTAGAAGTCTAATAGCCACACAAAGTTATGACATGTTAAGAACACAATTTAAAGTTTATCTTTCTTTCTTAAACTTCGTACATAGTTAAACTAATCAAATTAAAAAGAAGGGTGTATTTAGTAAAAAAATTCAAAAAGAAAAAAATATCTTAAGAAGATAAGTGGTAGAAGAACTGAATCCAAATTTTTGATAATTACATTTATGTTGGATATTGTATCTTGCAAGTTCTTGTAAATTATTATTCCACATGCTAACTGTTCATATTGTTTTTCTTTCTTTTTGAGTTCTCTCTCTGCTTATTATTCTTTATCGTTTAAGCTAAACTCTGGTCCGATCCTCCTGGCGATAATATAAATTTGGAATTATACAGTACTCATATTATAGGACTATGCGCTGTCTCTTCTGCATGTACGTCGCACAGTATTTTTATTGAGACACGTTTAATTATTCTTTTTTTTCCCTTTTACTGAATATTACCTCCGGTCCATAATAAGTAATTTTTTGGCCTTTTTTTGTGGTTTAAAATAAATAATTTCAAAAATGAATTAATTATTTTTCCCCCTACATTACCCTGTGAGTAAATGGTGTTGGAGTATGTGTTAGAAGTGTTTATGTGAAGAGATAGTAAATGTTAATATGGTCAATATCATTGCTAATTGTCACGACCCGGAATTCCCACCGTCGTGATCGTGATGACGTCTGATCACGCCCAACTATGCCTTATAAAAAGGACTAAGCGATCGTTGCAAATATAATCCGGTTTACAAGTCCGGAGTCGAATCTCACAGAGAACTAAGGTTTCGCTATAATTGTTCAATATTGCTAAGAAACACAAGTCCAAATAATTTCCTAATTATAGAGATTATAATATTTATTTCTAACTAATTAAGTAAAAACTAATATAAAGCAGTAAAATTATCAACTAACAAGGATGAAATTTGAGACAGAACTAAGGAGGTCTAGAGTTATGATTTCCCCTATTGATAGAATCCCTTCCTGCTATGTTTCATATAAATTTGCCTAATCATCTCTATCGACCATGATCACTCTTACTACCGTAAATCTCTTTCGAGTAATTACGATAATTTACTAGACATACTCTCCCGAGTTACGCTAGCTGGCTTTAATTACAGCTCACTTAGATCGCACCCAAAGTTTCGTTATCCCTAATCCCACCTTTAAACCCTTGGTTATTGATTCCTCACATGCGTCGGGAGTGATGTTGTTCAACAACTACCTATATATGCACTCTCTCCTGAGTAATACATACTAAATAGTCACAGCTAATTGAGGATCCTTTCAATTAACTACAACAAGAACGTAGTTGAACAAATAGAGATTAAACTTTGGCAAATCTATATTAACATAGCAAGAATTTCATCCTTCAATAGGTTCCATCAAAGCCCTAGATAACAACTTAGCTATTCATAATAGTATATAAAAATACAATACTACAAGTCATAACCAACAATGAAAAATAGGAAGAGGAAGGAAAAACTCGTAGAAGAATTCCCCGCCTTGCTCCTATTGCGCCTCTGCCTCCTTAGGTCGAATCTGTGTCAAAAGTATGTCTAAACTCTCAAAATACCTTTTTTTCCATGTATATATACCAAGTAGGGTCGGGCCCAAATAATTATACCTTCTCCTACGCGAAAAAGGGCAGTTTTTCAGGTCTGGAGTAGCGCGGCTGCGCTAAGACCACGCTAGTGGCCGCGCATATCGAAAAGTTTCTGCCCCATTTGCGCGTCAGGTACGCGGTTGCGGTTTTGACCGCATTTTTTACCCTGTTCCGTTTGGAATTTGGAAAAACGTAAAACATGAATGTTGTATCCCTTTGAGTTAGCTTTCCAACCATATATTATATAACCCAAAGGAAGTTTGGAGCAAAGAGTTACGTCTATTTTACTATACAGTGCGCAATATGCCTCCTCGAGTCTTCATTTGTTCTTAACTATCACATTTTACCCCTGAACACGATCCTGGCTTAATTCCTTGGGCTTTTACTCAGACTTCAAAATTTCAAATCACTTGAATTCATTCCGTAACATCTATATAGCTCGGAATCACTCCTACAAGGCATAAAACACACAATTAGTACAAAACACTAGCGATTAGAGCTCAAACTCAATTAAAGTGCAGTAAATTAGAGTGTAATAAGCGACTAAAGTACGCAATTATAGCCTATCATCAATACCTCACACTTAAACCATTGCTCGTCCTCGAGCAATCAAACTACACTTTATATAAACACGACCTTTTTAAACAATTCTCCTAACTCATTACACCAAGAATATTTAAAATAGACTAAGCACAAAAGCGTAACATCTCATCTCAAGATTTGACTCACAAGTACCACGCATTATTCACAACTCACCCATTTACTCTAACATAGAGGTCAAGGATTACCTTTCCTTCACGAATCAAGTGCCCCCGCACAACAAAAGAGAGTAGTTCCACACAATAAAATTTAAGAACACATAGGAACTTAAGATAGAAAGAATTCACTCACTCTCAGAAATAACATGCATATGCCACAAAAGATGCACCATAGGCTTGCCCGTAGTGTACTGATCTATTAATCGAGCGCATTCTGTCTAGGATCAAGTAGGACTTTATTTGGTTGTAATGTAGGCTGCGGGACGAGTATGATATATTTAGATATAAGAGTGACTACACCTCCCTAAGCACTTTAATACATGTACTTTAACATTCAAAACTCATACTTATGTCAAACCAAACTCCACCTTCACATCAATGTTATTACCCCATACTTCTTTAAGCACAATTGCATCAAGAGTCACCACTTATCAAGGAATATTTTTTTTCCCACAATAATACAACTAATTTTATCTTTTTTTTCTTTTTCAAATGGCTCTTACTTTTTCAAAACAGTGCACCTTTCTCCTTATCTCATTAGTTCCACTCAAAAGCCAAACCAGCCACCCCACACTTTAGCTGTTACACAATTCATAACACTTCAAGTGCTCATGAGAGGTTAGAAGGTTCAAATAGATGGTTAATTCAAACAAATGGGTAAGGCTTGTACTGTGGTTGCCAAAGAAACAAGATTACAGGTTCAAATGGGTCAACTACGATACATAACAATTAGGCAGGTAAAATATACAGATTTGGCTCAACAAAGAAACGCCTATAGCACTTCCAAGACTGAACAAAACTACTATTTCGCTTTGCAAACACACGGGGGAAGTTCTAGGCATCAAATGCAATGCACAGAACAACACACAAACCTCATACACACATGACACATAACTCACTCAGGATTGGATTTATCAAGATACTCTAGTCAAAGCAGTTAAGCAAAGTTAAGCTTATGCAATTTAAGGTACTTATACAAGAGTAAAAAACTGAGCCTAAGTGTCACAACCAAAATACTCACTATTCTCAAGGCATAACAAAGTCAAGAGATATTGCTTCAATTCAAAACACAACACAATGGCTCCTCTTCCTAAAAAATAAATAAAATAAAACTAACTACACCCGGTTCAAACAAAATCCCTAGAAAAGAACCGCGACACAAAGAAAAACCAAGGGGGAATTGCTACACTACCTAACAAAAGAAAATATTTTTTTTTGCTTTAGACTTAAATCCCTTAAGAAAATTGTCTAATAGATCCATTGTCGAGAAAAGTCCAATCTTTTCTGAAAAAATATATTCAATTAAACTAACATAACTAAAATAAGCATAAAAAGTCACCTATACAATCTCCTCACACCACACTTAAAATTGTGCATTTCTCCAATGCACAGCCATACATACAAGAGGGTAAAAGAAACTCTCTGGTAGGCCAAAGGCCGAAGCACTAGCATCTCATGGGGTACTTAGACTTCTCTCAGGCCTAGTCCTTCGTGCGGGTACCTCACACTTAGTTTCAACTAATGGTTTGTTGTTGCATCCTTCCAATGGCTTTGCATTCCATGCTCCTAAAAAAATTAAAAATCGACACTACAATAATAATATAATACAAAAATAATAATAAATAAAGAAAAACAAAAGAAAGTAGTAAAGCTGGGTTTCCTCCCAACAAGCGCTTGATTTAACGTCGCGGCAGGACTTGAATCGCTTTTTGCCTCCACCTCAAGCTTATGAATTGAACCCCAAGTTTTGATTCAAGCTTATGATTATGGTCATGGGGCGGTGGAACGAATCTAACTGGCCAAGGAAATAATATAGTATTCTGCACTCCTTGACCTTTGTATGAGGTATGTAATCCTGACTTTCTGACAAGAAGAATTCCAGAATATATGCACCTTGTTCCTCATTCCTTGACTCTTCCATTGGTTCGGATGACTCTATTTCCATATCATCATCCAAACATAATGTGGAAAAATGCTTGGAGTGTGGACCAATGCGCTCAAACACATAAACTTTAGGACTTCAACATCATCAACATCAATTATACTAGAGTCAACAAAATTTATATCCTCAAAGTCCTTGGCTGACTCTAGTCTCACTTCTTCAACATCGACATCCACAAATTGTAGTTGGCTAGGTTGTTGATGTTCTACTCTGACCTCCCCAATTAACACCTCGAATTCATGCTCTTCTTGGCTACTATCCTCAATATTGGCTTGTTGAGCATTAAAAGCTCCAACTACTTGACCCAATTGAGTCTCAAAGTTGTGAATAGTTGCCTCTTGCCTTTCTATCTGCAATTGTT
Organism: Nicotiana undulata; assembly: GCA_005239495.1. Taxonomy (NCBI): domain Eukaryota; kingdom Viridiplantae; phylum Streptophyta; class Magnoliopsida; order Solanales; family Solanaceae; genus Nicotiana; species Nicotiana undulata. The sequence continues at coordinate 72,096 of ML279928.1, read as the reverse complement.
TCTCATTATTTTGTTCCAGAAGGCACTTTAACATATCCTCAATCTTTTTCAGGTCATCATCCCTGGGTTCTTTGTTCCTATTTACTTCACAAGAAAAAGAAGAACCATCAAAGTAAGGGGTTGGGGGAAGATAAGAAATATAAGCACAACCATGAAAGGGACCATCTTGACCACCACACATATCACACACATTTCACACATAAGATTGAGTTGGTCCACATAACTCGCTCTCGGAAATATTGTGATAATTTTGCCCTGTGTGGTTTCCTCCACAATATGCATAACGAGGATCAAAAGTAGAATTACCAACATCCAAACTCTCATAATTCCATGATGCCATATTTGTTTTCTTCAAATTAACAAATAAAACTAAAATAAAGAAAATAAAAATCAAATATTGAAAAAAATTCAAACTTGAAACCTCGCAATATGTACAACTACAACTACAACTACACCGTTAGTTCCCCGGAAGCGGCGTTAAAATCTGATCACGCCTAATTATGCCTTATAAAAAGGACTAACCGGTCGTTGCAAATATAATCCGGTTTACAAGTCCGTAGTCAAATCCCACAGAGAACTAATGTTTCACTATATTTGTTCAATATTTCTAAGAAATACAAGTCCAAACAATTTCCTAATTATAGAGATTATAATATTTATTTCTAACTAATTAAGTACCAACTATTATAAAATAGTAAAATTATCAACTAACAAGGATGAAATTTGAGACAGAACTAAGGAGGTAGAGAGTTATGATTTCCCCTATTGATGGAATCCCTTCCGGCTATGTTTCATATAAATTTGCCTAATCATCTCTATCGACTATGAGCACTCTTACTACCGTAAATCTCTCTCGAGTAATTACGATAATTTACTAGACATACTCTCCCGAGTTACGCTAGCTGGCTTTATTACAGCTCACTTAGATCGCACCCAAGGTTTCGTTATCCCTAATCCCACATTTAAACCCTTGGTTATTGATTCCTCACATGCGTCAGGAGTGATGTTGTTCAACAACTACCTATATATGCACTCTCTCCTGAGTAATACATACTAAATAGACACAACTAATTGAGAATCATTTCAATTAACTACAACAAGAATGTAGTTGAACAAATAGAGATTAAACTTTGGCAAATCTATATTAACATAGCAAGAATTCCATCCTTCAATAGGTTCCATCATAACCCTAGATAACAAATTAGATATTCATAATAGTATGTAAAAATACAATACTACAAGTCATAACCAACAATGAAAAATAGGAAGATGAAGAAAAAACTCGTAGAAGAATTCCCCGCCTTGCTCCTATTGTGTCTCTGCCTCCTTAGGTCGAATCTGTGTCAAAAGTATGTCCAAACTCTCAAAATATTTTTTCCATGTATATATACCAAGTAGGGTGGGGCCCAAATAATTATAACTTCTCCTACGCAAAAAAGGTCAGTTTTCAGGTCTGGAGTAGCGCGGCCGCGCTAAGACCACGCTAGTGGCCGCGCATATCGAAAAGTTTCTGCCCCATTTGCGCGTTAGGTCCGCGGTCGCGGTTTCGACCTCGTTTTTCACCCTGTTCCGTTTGGAATCTGAAAAAACGTAAAACATAAATGTTGTAGCCCTTTGAGTTAGATTTCCAACCATATATTATATATCCCAAAGGAAGTTCGTAGCAAAGAGTTATGTCTATTTTACTAGACAGTGCATAATATGTCTCCTCGAGTGTTCATTTGTTCTTAACTATCAAATTTGACCCCTGAACACGATCCCGACTTAATTCCTTGGGTTTTTACTCAGATTTCAAAGCTCCAAATCACTTGAATTTATTCCATAACATCTATATAGCTCGAAATCACTCCTACAAGGTATAAAACACACAATTAGTACAAAACACTAGCGATTAAAGCTCAAACTCAATTAAAGTGCATTAAATTAGAGTGTAATAAGCGACTAAAATACGCAATTATAGCCTATCATCAACGCCTAACAGATCACTTGCTAGGTAAGCCAACATTAGAATATTTTTACTTCTTTTAGCAGTTTAAACAGTAACATTGATAATTAACCAAAATAACAGAGATATCCTAAGTACAAATGCGGAAAAAAATTAAACAACCAATCGTCTATTAAAGTTCCCTGAATGTGGTTTCACGAGTTCACGAGTTTTTTAAGTAATACACATAAAGGTCTGAAACAAGTATAAAGCTGTCTGAATGAAATTATACAGCCAAAGAAAAGAGGATGGGGACTCCAGGTGCTGCGGGCGCTGAACAACCGTACCTCAAGTCTCCACAGGTAATCGATCCGAGCTCACTAATGACCGCTACTGGGACCGTCTCAAAAATTTGCACAATATGCAGAATGTAGTATCAGTACAACCGACTCCATGTACTGGTAAGTGCCGAGCCTAACCTCGACGAGGTAGTAACGAGGCTAAGGCGGGACATCTATACAAAACCTGTACGCAGTATATAAATGATAAAATAATAGAAAATACAGAACATAATCAAACAGCCAACTGAAACCGATAACTACAGCCTCGAGAGTGAACCCGTGTCGTCCAGAGTTTACCAATCCTTACTATATCAAATAATGAAAGAAATACCGAAAAGAAATGCAGTTAATAAAATAGAAGCATATAGTTTTTTCTGGGACGCGCAACCCGTTCCCACGAGATATCACAAAATTCTCCCTTATTCCTCCGTAACAAGTACAATAAAAGTAAATAATATATATGTTGCGGCGCGCAACACGATCCCACCATATATCAATATCAATAGAATAATTCGCCCTTATTCCTCCTTATCAATCCTTCATTATTTCTCTTGTTGGGGCGTGCAATCCGATCCCTCCGTATAAACATATTCACCCTTATTCCTCTTTATCAATCCTCCCTTATCCACCATATAAGTGCCAAACACTCAATGTACACAGGCAATTTACAGGCTAAATCATACGGCCTTTACGATAAATAAATACCAAACTGAACCAAACAAAGGAAACCTTGATCAATATCAACTCTACTCAAATAATACTACACAACGAGACCAATCCAGCAATTTACAATTTTAAAGGTACAACAAGTCAAATTAAGCAAATAGTAGGGATTAGGGGACCTATGGGAAGAACTAACATAGCTAACAGGAGAAGATGTTGATTAATACGTAGCAATTAAGCATGGAAGCATTTAGAGCATATAACAATTAGGACAGAAAACGAAACAATTAAAGAAAGTTAGTAAATTAAGGAAAACAGATAATTTGGCGGCGTATAGGCACTCGTCACCTCGCATATACGCCGGTCACATGGATTTCACATAATCACATAGTCCGAGGGTTCCTAATTTCCTCAAGTCAAGGTTAGACACAACACTTACCTCAATCCACAGGCCACTCACTGCTCAATTACCGCATTTCTTCTAGTTGACACCTCCTAACCACTCTTCTAGCCATAATTAACTTAATAACATCAAATATTACTAAAGAAATCAATTCCAATACGAATTTGCTCGTGCGATCAAATTGCCAAAATAACACCTAGAACTACGAATTTAGCACCAAATCACATGAAATACCCAAGAACGCTTTGAAATTCCTATTTTCATAACCGGACGTCCGAATCACATCAAATCAGTTTCGTTTCTCACCAAATTTCATAGACAGGGTATAAATATCATAACAGACCTGTACCGGATTTCGGAATCAAAATACGGACCCGATACCAACAAGATCAAACATTAGCCAATTTCTTAAAACCATTAAAATTTCAGTGTTTCAATTTTTAACAAAAAATTCATATCTTGAGCTAGGGACCTCGGAATTCGATTCCGGGCATACGCCCAGGTCCATATTTCTGAATATTTATGCACCAAATCAAGGTATTTTGATATATAGTTGAACCTATCCAAAAAAAAAGGAGGACCTTTGACACTTCATAATGCCTAATCATATTCCTATTTACTGTTATTCAGAATATTCTAGCTTGACTATTCTAATATGGTTGGTTCAGTTTTACTCCCTCCAGTCCAAAATAAGTGATTTTGGTTGTTTTCTCACATATTAATTCACCTTTTAACATTAATTAGTGTGATGATCCAAAGGGTCATCTTATGTTTTAGAACTCAATTATGCGCTCTTTAGCCTTAAAATCTCTTTTTTCCTCCTCGATTTGCGTGTGTTGTCCGAACGTGATTTCCGAAAAGCTTTTATGTTGAAAATGATGAAAATACTAATTTTGGCCTAAAAAGTTGAAATTTGTTGACTTCGGTCAACCTTTTGAGTAAATGGACCCGGACGCGTGTTTTGACGGTCCCGGTGGGTCCATAATTAATTCAAAGTAATAAACTTTAGGATAAGAATCTCATTAGTTAATTAGCTATATATATACTATTTACCATTTTGGTAGAATTGGAATTTATAATTTTGCTGCTAACCATGGTGTCAATTTATTGGGAGTTCTAAAAAGAAATCACACAATTTGAGTAATGAGAAAGAGAGGAATGGGGTCTAGCTGTTTCCATGTGGCATTTGAGTTGAGTTTGTGGATGTCATAATTCTAATTTTTGACCGTACATTTTGGAAAATGAGAAAAACAATCCATTTTTCTTTTATCTAATGGCGTATAAGATTAATCTAGCGAGAATATTTGAGATCTTGGACTTTAGTATAATTTTTACAGAATTTTCTAATTTTCAAAATTTCGTTGGTTCTTTATTTTCGGGTTATTTCAAATTGTTATCTCAATTTTAAGTAATACTATACATTTTATCACAAACGTAATGAATTCTCAGTCTCACAATACTAGAACAATACGCATAGAAAGACAGAAGCATTACACAACTAGCTAGAGTGCTAGACACCCCTCCCCCCCCCCCCC
>ML279928.1:0-67036 GCA_005239495.1 Nicotiana undulata | reverse complement strand
AACACGCAGAGAAGGTCCAAACCCCCCCCCCCCCCCCCCCCCCCAACAAATAAAAAAGAAGAAAACAAATAAAAGGACACAAGTACAATGACATCAGATGTACGAACTTGGAATATGCTACATACTATAAAAATACTTATTTGCGCCTATTCTTGTATCAAACTAAACATAATCTTAAGAATTCATACAAATTAAAGTGAGGGAATACATATGGGTGCTCATTAATTATGGCGTAGAGACGAACCTAAGATTTAAAGGCTGTGAGTGCACTTCTGTATTTAAGAAAAATTAACTTTGTATACAGAGTGCCACTACTAATACAGTATATCATTTTTTTAAATACATATATATATATGCATAAATTTTTTGCAGAACTTCGGGATGCCGATAACCCATCTCGTTAGAACATAGTTTCTCCACTGCTTATGATTGCTTCATCTGTGCCTAGAAACTTGGGCTCGAACTTTGTATATATGTTAAACATTAATCTACTAATTACACATAATAGCTTTGAAACTGGTAAAGTAAATGCTTTGTGGCAAAATTTCAAACTTGAACCCATAATGTTTAATCTGGTGTAAACAAGTAAATGTAATATATCTTTCTAGTACTGTTGCCGTTTCATGTAAAGCTAGAGTTTTAATTTCCAGCCTAACAATATTGTTCGATTGGTTTGACTAATGATAACCCTATCAGCACTGAAAATTTCATTCTTACAAACCTTGGTTAGGGACCATGTCACTCTCTCCGGCCTATTTTTAAGTGATTCTTTGATATATTTTTTTTGGTTCGTAATATTTGATTTCTTTTTAAATATAGAAAAAGAATTAATTTTTTCTTTTCAAAGTTGTCCTTGGAATAAAAAGCCCATGAGTAGTTTGTTATATTTTCAATAAGAAAATTAATGTTAATATGGTCAATTTCATTATTAATTAATGTTAAAAAATAAATTCCTTAATATATGTGTGAAAAGAACCAAAAAATCACTTAACGTAAATAGGAGGGAGTATGTTATGTCATCATTGGTTGATAGGCTATACTAAAAACTAACACTTGATTTCCCACCACAAGAAAAAGAAAAGAAAGTTTCAAAGAGAGAAAGCAAAAGAGAATCGTGTTGGAGATTGAGGAATAGCTTCTATTAAAAAACTGACATATAATTAGAACAAGTTCCTGATAAGTTTTCAAGGATTTGAAAAGGCATTTTCATTTGTTAGTTTTATTGAAAAATAGTAATTTCCTAGGAGTAGCAGTTAAAGTGTCTGTCATCATCTGCTTCTTTTCCAAACCCTTTGGTTTCTCCAATCATGACAAGATCCTTACATGTTGGAATGAGACGTCTTATTAGAAAAAGAAAACATTCTACTACGCCCATGATTTGCCCAATAATTCGTTTGGGTTAACTTAACACCTTCAAAAACCTAAGTTAATCCATTTTGGTATTCGTAAACATGTAGGTTCGTTTGAAAATTACATTGTGCATATAAAATTAAACTTTTATATATATATATATATATAATACGTTGAATCACCTTAGCTTCTTTGAGTAATTATTTTTTGTTTTTCAATTACCTTGATAAAAATCCCGTCTCCATCATTAATTTTAGAGGAGAGTTTTCTCTTTGTTTTCTTATTCGTCTGGAGCAGAAGAGCCGTACCAAAAACCCTCAATTAGGTTACATAGTTTTAGTTTATTTAATTATATGATAAATTGTGGTCCGACCCTTCCTCGAACCCTGTGCATAACAGAAACGTAGTGTACCGGGCTGCCCTAATAATTTTATTTTGTTTAATTGAGTCATTTCAATGCCTTACGTTAAGGGCTTTGACTAACAGTTGGCATTGCCGACTTTTGAATCATCACCGGTTTCCACCTCTACATTGGCAATGTGATTCTTTTAAATATTATCGGACCACCATAAAGATAATTAGAGATAGCTAGACATTATCAGTAAAGTTATAAACCTGGAAAATATCAAGTAAACCTCTATTGTAGGGTAAATTACATTGATTGCACAAATTACACTAACGATGTAAAATTTTGTTTACAAGATAAATCCTTTCCTATATAGCTCATATATAAATGTCATCATCAACGTCCATCTACTTTGCCCCACAAAGTGTTAAGAGGAAGAGCTAAAATTTGTTGATCATTCTTTTATGACAATTTTAATTACGATAATAATATATCCGGCATAATCCCATATTGTAAGTCTAGTGAGGATAAAGTGTACGCAGATCCTATCCCTATCTTATGGAGATAAAGAGGTTATTTTCGAAGAACCTTCATCTCAAGGGATAACATTTTTCAACAAGTTTGAACAGTAACAAAGAAGTCATGTTGAAAATACTAAAAACAAGGACATTAGTAATAAAAATAATAAAGCAATAATATAACCAAAGCAAGAGGAACAACATATGATCAAGAATCGAAAAATAAGAAAATACTAAAATGATAATACTAATACTGGTCTGAGAAAAAAAAATGGAGTACTAAACTTCACGGCCTAGTGACCTTTTACCCTAAGCTTCGACTTCCATATCTTCCTATCTAGGGTCATGCACTTGGTAAACTGGAGACATGCCATGCCTGTCTAATCACTTCTCCCCAATACCTCTCGGCCTACCTTTACCTTTCCTCATACACACAATACTCAACCTCTCGCACCTTCTTACTAGGACGAACATCTGTGCATCTCCTCGTCGCATGCATGTACCATCTCAGTATCGCTTTCCTCATCTTGTCGTCCACCCAGGTTACTCCCACCTTGTCCCGAATAACTTCGTTATCTCAACATCTCCATCTCCATCTCCATCTCCGTTATTTTCATCTTCTTAGCATGAGAGTTCTTGACTGACCAACACGCCACCCCATACAATTGGTCTAACAACCCCTCTATAAAAAGAAGAGATCATAATTTTCAGCAATTGCACAAAAAAGAATTTATTTTCATGAACATCCATTGAAAACAAAGTAAGGACAAGTAAACCATGTATTTAGTAATATTAAAATGTGCGTGTGGAGAACCTACAAAAGTACAACGTCAGTTGCCCCTTGAAATGAATCTTGGGGTAATCTAGAATAATACAATACAATTAACAAATGTATTATTGCATCTGAATGAGTTTTTGGAATCCTCTGGAGCCACAACTACATTATTTTACTTATTTATAGAATTTATTAATCCCGTTTTCAACTCCTTCCAAAGGTCTAAAATTCCTTTAAATACAGGATTCTCTTTCAGTTGTTAAAGTAGGAACCACAAACAAGGAATAAAAGCAAAGAAAAAAAAAACAGTTGACAAAATGGGTATCTGCATATCCACTGCATCTTTTGAGATTCATGCTATTGATTATGGCCATGAAAATTTGGTTCATTATGAAGACAACAACAACAATGGTGCCAATGGATACCAACAAATTGGTTCAGTTTATTCTCAACAAGGAAGCAAAGGACTCAATCAAGATTCTGCTATTCTCTATCAGGTTTGTCATCAGTTTCACTGAGTTTTATCATTTAAGTATAGGTTTTGTATAGTGTTTAAAAATGGAAACTTTCTTTTTCTGGCAGGGGTATGGTGTAGAAAATGGAGTTTTCAGTGGAGTATTTGATGGGCATGGAGAGAACGGACAGATAGTCAGCAAGTTAGTTATGAATAAGTTGCCATCTTTGCTTCTGAAACATATACTTTCTCTCCCAAAAATCACTTCTCCAAAACAAAAAGTGAAAGAAGTTGATGAATCAGTGAAGAACAAGAACTTTAATAAGTGGAAAGAGGCTTGTCTCAGCTCCTTTAAGGTGGTTGATAAAGAAATTAAAAGTCTTGAGAAATTGGACTTTTCTTGCAGTGGAACAACTGCTGTTGTTGCTATAAGACAGGTAGTGAGAAAGTATTCCATGATCATTCTGAAATTGAATCTTCATTTTGATTTATAGAATTTGATATATAATTTTTTATGTTATAGGATGATGATCTGATTATAGCTAATCTTGGCGATTCTCGAGCTGTACTAGGAAGAAAGACAGATGAAGGAACAACAGAGGCTGTTCAGTTAACAACTGATTTGAAGCCTAGTCTGCCTTGTAAGACTCTTACTCCTAACTATTTGACATTAAACTAGTCATAGTTCAGTTCCAAAATATGCTTACTAATAAAAACTTGTTTGATGCATGCAGCTGAAGCAGAAAGAATAAGGAATTGCGGTGGAAGAGTGCTTGCCCTAGAAAAAGAGGCACATATACAGAGAGTGTGGTTGCCCTATGAAGACGCTCCTGGACTCGCCATGTCTAGAGCTTTCGGAGATTTCATGCTAAAAAACTATGGCATAATCTCAAAGCCTGATGTTTCTTATCACCATATTTCACCCAATGATCAGTTTCTTGTTCTAGCATCCGATGGGGTAAGACCATTGTAACTCTATACTTATAATTTTATTCTGTTTTTTTCCTCTATGTGTCTACAACTCTTGACATATCCCTTTTTCATTGTAACACATTAGGTATGGGATGTGCTGAGCAATGATGAAGTCGTTTCCATAGTGTGTTCAACAAATGATGGATCAGCAGCGGCGAAGGCAGTGGTAGAAGCTTCTATAGATGCTTGGAAAATGAAGTTCCCTAACAGCAAGAGAGATGATACCACTGCAATCTGCCTATTCTTGCAATAAAATGTTTCTCCTATAAATAGTAGTACTTGAGCTGTGACTATAAGCAAATACTAGCGTTTTGTTATACTAATATTCAAGACTGCAAAAGCAGCAACTAGCTTTGTTGAAGTTTGATGTCAACTGGCATGGCTACTTGCCATATATTTTTGAGCTATTTTGGGTGCTGCTAATACAATACAGTGGACACTGATCATGACAATACAATGGATACAGAAGAATTTTGGAGAAGGGCTACTTTATTATTTTGGTATTTTATCCTGAAATTAGTAATGGTATAAAAATAATACCGCAATTGTAAATAAATAATCTCGGCATTACTAATTCTGGAGTTATAAACTCAACCAAACGCGGGGTGATTAGATTAACGCTAATTTAGACCAAGCTCAGGTGCATAGAGATGGAAACTACTGGCTTCTAATTAAAAAACGAGAATTCATTGACTTGGTCGAAGTTGATCGTGAATATGCTGCCTGATCAATTGCCCATATGAATAATTAAATCATTACTGTAACTTTTTATGTTCTGTACTTTACTGGTTCAACGTCTAGTGGTGCAACGTAAGGAATGGGACGAAAACAAAGCGAAAGAATTGATTAAATATATGGAAAAAGTTGATAAGGGCTTCGAGAGGTTATAATTGGTTCCATCTCATTGTAAAATATGTAATTTTACTTTACATAGGATTTCATGACCTTAGCTTCTCTGTCATCGGCCTTTTCGTTCTTTTTAACCTGGCTAGTTGATCTGCTGATTATGCGGTTGGGACTAGACCTCTCCTCATCCTTAGGTCCATATATGAAAAAAAACCAGAAGGATAAATAACTCATATAATTGGAGTATGTCTGTTTACATGAATTTCACGTAATGTTCAATGCATTAAGTTTTTACTTTCGGTACAAATCATACGAAAAAGCATTCAAATGAATAACGTTCCAAATAATCGTTACAGAAAATATATCTGATATGCGGAAACCATTATTGTAAAGCGGAAACCAACCTAGGACCTCCTTCATTCCTTTTACATATGTGTGCCTAGACTGCTTATCTGCGCATTTATTGAAATTGATTTCTCGCACATTGCCTTAGCTTTCGTTACCGCCGCATTTAGTGATGAAAAAGAAGAATAGAAAAATGCGGTAACCTTAATGGCTTGGGAGATGACCAATTTATGATTTAATCTGGTACGCCCGTCAAGTAAACGATCGATCTTTCATTAAATATTAATTATGGACTTTATTATATTGGGTCATATACATAATAGGAAAATCTAATGTTATCCCACTTGACCCAATAATCACATAACATTAATTTTTAATTACATACTTAATTAATTGCACATAAACAAATCTCTTTATGTCCGTCATACATACCATAATACGATAAATCGCTAAATGTGAGTTATGGAGGTTATACATATAATTTTGTTTACATACTCCCTTCCATATACTACAACATTAGCAACTCGTCGTACTAGGTCCATAAGCTATAAAATATTATGGTCCACAATAATGTCTCATTGAGACTTATCCTGTAATATCTCAAAACAATAATGTGTACATCATTATCAGAAACAAGAAATCATTAATGTATCAGAAACACATAATTGAGCCCTGAGTATCAAAACATCATAAATACACCAATCATAAATACAACCAAGACCAATTCTATGTACATTTTCTTTAAATATCTTTAGTTGTAAACCTTTCGTTAACGTATCTGCAATCATGAGGTCAGTTCTAATATACTCAAGTGACACCTTTGTTCCTGAATTTCCTTCTTGACGGTAAAGTACTTTAATTTCATATGCTTGGCACTTTTGAAGTATTTATCATTCTAGGAGAAGAATACTCCTGCAGAATTATCACAGTAAAATTTCAGCTGCTTGGTAATGGTGTCGACAACCCCAACAACAACAAGCCCAATGAAATCCGACAAGTGGGGTTTGTGGAGGATAAAGCGTACACAGACCTTACCCCTACCTAATAAAGGTAGAGAGGCTATTTACGAAAGACCCTCGGCTCAAAAGAAGTGAAGATGAAGCAATAAACAGACAATATAAACAACCAGGTAGGTAGATATGGGAACAAAGGAAGATACGTGCCACAACAGATATCTAAGAATTCGATACTATAAAAATAGATTCAGCCTTGCTTGAAATAATGACAAATTTGGAAATAGCAAGGGGCTAGGCATAGAAAAATATAAGACTATGACTAAAACTACTGGGATGCCTAGACGAAACTCTAGATTGCCTATCAACCCACAATGCATGAATTGTGGCCTCAAAACAAACCACAAATTCTGCTTCCATCGTAGATGTAGCAATGACAGATTGTTTGTCCGTCTTTCATAATATTTCTCATTCAGTTATTTGGAACGAATGACTAAATGTAGACTTTCTAGCGTCAACACATCCACCAATCTCTGAATCCGAGTATCAAACAACTTCCAAATGCTTGAATTTCCTATACACGAGCATGTAATCCTTCGTTCCATTTAAGTACCTCAAGACTTTCTTTGCAGCTTTCCAGTGTTCAATTCCTGGGTTACTTTGATATCTTCCCAGTATTTCAGCCGCAAAATTAAAACCTGGTCTTGTGCAAGTCTGAGCATACATCAGACTACCAATAATAGATATTGATTCCATTTCTTTTCATTCAACATCATTCTTAGGGCATTGCATGAGACTAAGTAGGCGTTTGGACATGACTTCCAATTTTGTTTTTTTCAAATTTGGAATTTCACTAAAATTTGAATTGAAAATAAAGTTGTGTTTGGTATAATTTTTGCAACATATGTGGATGTCTTTTTTTTTTTTCCAACATATTTTGCAACTAAACACTAGCAACCTTCCCATTTTCAATTGAAAAACCAATTCTCACCAGATTTTCAAATTTGAAAATGGATTTTCAAGTTAGATTGAAAAAATTGTAAGATTTTGATAACGAAACATTGTTTTAAAAAAAAATTGAAAAAAAGGAAATTTTATTTTATGTCCAAACGGGCTCTAAATTTCCTCCCTTTTTGAATTGGAACAATTTCTGCTGAACAATTGTTCATGAATCTCTCTAGAACTCTTTTGATATAGCCTTTCTAAGACAATCCCAATAAACCTTATGATCTATCGCGAAATGTTCTATTCCTATCACATAAGATGCCTCACCCATATCTTTTATCTCAAATTCTTAGAGATAAAATCTTTAGTCTCACACAATATGGCTAAATCATTAGAACCAAGTAAAATATCGTCAACATACAGGACTATAAATCTAAACTTGCTCCCACTGATCTTTTGGTATATACATCGATCAATAATGTTTTCCACAAATGCAAAAGATGTTATGGTATGATAAACTTTATTTACCACTTGTTTAAGTCCATACATTGACTTTTTCAGCTTACACATCATTTGACTTTTTTCTTTTGTTTCGAACCCTTTGGGTGGTCCGTATAAACTTCCTCCTAAAAAGGCAGCGACCACTTATCCTTTTTAGAACTAGAGTTGGGCGTGATCACCAAGGTATGTGAAGTACCACTCAGCCTAAAGAACCTAGCCCGCTAGGTTAGCATCGCTGAACCGTTCGAGTACCACCGCTGCCATGGAGTACGAACAGTGAAAGAACCAATGTAACAAATACTACAATCTCAAAGTATATTGATGAGATCTAAAGGTCTATTACAGTTACTAGTAGCCGGACCAACACCCAAATTGCAGGCTAACAATATAAATACTGAAATTAAGATAGTTGTGGATACAGGAAAAAGATACACGTATAGAAGAAGGGAGATGAGAAGCTTAGACTCAGAGCAACGAGATGAGAGGAACAATCATTTACTTATTCAGCATTTTGCATAACTGATACTTCCTAACCCCTTAGTCCTTTTAATCAATCGCCAATTGGGTCTGGATCCCAAATAGAACTCTTCAACATCTTACTCAGCCCAATAATTCCAACTGAATCACACATTCACCACTTCTAGCCCATAGGCCCTTAGGAAGTCATCTTGGTTCACGACATATATGTTAAGGGTCAAGCCATGAAATCAGCCACTGATACTTGCATTAGGGTAGGCTGCCTACACACACCTCTTGGTCATGGTTCTTCCTCGATCCTACATGCACGCTCTTTAAGCACTAGACTGTCCTTTTCTTAGACGTGTTTACTGTTCTTACTTCTAAATATTAAATTTTTGCTTGATTAGTTTGAAGCTTGAGGCATTGACCTGAACAATTTCCGTACATCTCTCAGAGATAAGAAGAAGCATTCAACATGAACTGCACTTGGTAAGTTATCTGACGCATGAAGAAGACATTTGTCATTGGAGTTCATTTAGAAAATTGAAACAACCATAAAATAGTCAAACAATTATTGTGAATAATGAATATAAAAGATTCGGAATTAAGCATTGTTATCAAAGTGTAAAAGAATTCTCTCTCTTTGGATAGATTCAATGAGTCATATATCCCCTATATATATTATCCAGCCACACACCATGAATCACCTTCATTTCCTTGATTTAGCACAACTCTCCAAACCTATAAATAAATTGATATATATGATGCATAATAATTCACATTTTTCATTAGTCAGCCACTACTTGTCAACTTTGTATGGCCAGCTTGTTCTTAGCCTACTCATCCTTAGCTAAAAACTATTTTGTTAATAGGAATTACGAGAAATGAATAAATGCGCTTGTACGTAGAAATGATGAAACCTTAAGTTGAAATGAGGAAATGTCTAGTTGATTCCATATGCCATTTGCACTGAGTTTGTGCACGTCATGTATAATTTTTAATGTACATTTATACACCGAGAAAGATAACATTATTTCCTCGTTTAGAAATTTAAGATTTAAGATTTTCGATAAAATTGACCAATGTCTATAATTCCTAGCTATCCGTCCTTCATTTTGAATTCTAATAAGTTACTATACCATTTTTTCTAATTGTATTATTTTAACCATAACTCACTCTAATATATTCGATAGGAAAGCTGAATTAATTGGCCTATAGAAATATTTTGCGACGTTTAAGGAAGTATTACTATAAAACATGGAGCTAAAGAAAACTCTTTGGTGACCCCTATGAGATATGATGGATGAAAATAAAATATGAAATGAATGTTTTACTAACACTATTTCCCTTTCGTGTAAAACTAATATTTTTTAATCTACAAATATTAAAAAAGGAACTAGTATGACTAATGTCAACAACTTAACACTGTAAATGAAGATGTTAATTCTCATTAACCTTGATTAGAATTTGTGTTGTATTTTGTCATGCACTGCGTAATAGGCTATTAAGTACTTTAGTTATTTAATTTCGTAAAAATTGCATGAGGCGCCCTATTTGGTCGCCCCTTTTAACTTATACCTGTTTTGCTTTTCCGTTTGCATCCGTACCCATTTTTTTTGGTTAAAAGCGTTTCAAAAAGACGATTTTGCCCTTTAGGACTATTGACAAAACTGTAGACTGCAGGACAAAACTTCAGCATGTTTTGGCATGAAGTTTTAGCAAATGAACTAAATAACTTAAGCTTGATTAGTTTGAAATTTAGCAAATGAACCAAAATAATTTAAGCATGTTTAATATGAAGTTTTAGCAAATGAACTAAATAACTTAAGCATGTTTAGTATGAAGTTTTAGCAAATGAACTAAGTAACTTAAGCATGTTTATCCTGAAGCTTTATCAAATGAACTAAATAACTTAAGCATGTTTAGTCTGAAGTTTTAGCAAATGAAATAAATAACTTCAGCATGCATTAGCAAAAACTCATTAGAAAATTACATACTGCAAGACAAAAACTTAAGCATGTTTAGTCTGAAGTTTTAGCAAATGAAATAAATAACTTCAGCATGCATTAGCAAAAACTCATTAGAAAATTACATACTGCAAGACAAAAACTTAAGCATGTTTAGTCTGAAGTTTTCGCAAATGAACTAAATAACTTTAACATGTTTAAACTGAAGTTTTAGCAAATGAACTGTAACGACCTGACCAGTCGTTTTGCGTTATCGGACCCCGTTCCGCTAAATGAGACTTTTCGTAGTTTCTTTTAATGATTTATGACTTGTAGGGACGAGTGGTTCGAGATTTGGAAGAGTTTGGAATGGTATAGGAACACTTGGTTCCTTAAGGCTGACCTTTTTGGCCAAGTTTGACTTCGGTCAATATTTTGAGTAAACGACATCGAAATCGAGTTTTGACGGTTCTGGTAGCTTCGTATGATGATTTCAGACTTAGGCGTGTTTTCGGAACGGGTTTTGGATGACCCGGGAGCATTTCGGTGCCAAATAGTGAAATATGATTCCTTAAGTTTAAGAATTTTTGGTTTGGATCGTGTTTTTGTGTTATCGAGTTCCTAACGGAATTCCGAGACCGGTAATAGTTCCGTTATGTCATTTATGACTTTCTCGCAAAGTTTGGGGTCATTCCGAGTAGTATAGGTCGGTTCGGCGCATTGTTAGCGAATTTAAGAACTAAAAGTTCTTAAGTTTGATTCTAGGGGTTTTGAGGCGTGATTTTGAGTTTTAGCATTGTTTTGGGTGTTCCGAAGACTCGAGCGAGTCCGTATTATGATTTGGGACTTGTTGGTATATTTGGACGGGGGCTCGGGTGGGCCCAGGTGCCGCTCGGGCACCAAACGAGGCCAAACACCAGCAATTATAACTGTTGGTCCACCAGATCTGGTGTGACCGCACGTGCGGTTGCCCAGTCGCAGGTGCGAGACCTCTCCTGCGGTCCAAGCCTCGCAGGTGCGTTTTCAGGTGGCCTGCCCTTTTCTCGCAGTTGCGGATCAAGTTCCGCAGGAGCGGAGCCGCATGTGCGGGCTCTTCTCTGCAGGTGCGAGCTTTGTCCCCCTAGCCCAGTTCCCCAGGTGCGAGTATTTACTCGCAGGTGCGGTCCTTGATCCGCAGGTGTGGAACCACTGTAGGCAGTGAGTTCTTTAAAACACGGGATTTGTTCATTTTACTCCATTTTTCTTCGACCATAGACGACCTTGAGAGCTTGGAAAAGAGCCCCACGGCCTAGCTACTGAAAGGTAAGTGAATTCTACCCTAATGTTAGTTTAATGCATGAATTCCTAGTTAAATTAACCTTCTAATTAGTGAAAATCAAGGGTTAGAGTAATAACCTAGGGCTTTATCAAAATTAAGGGAATTACCCATTAATTAGCCATGAAATCATACAAAAATCATATATTAACGATGCTTAGGTTATGGGTAAGTGTTTCCTTCGAAAATTTCCGAAATTCGAGCATGCGGGCCTGGGGGTGAATTTCGGGATTTCTTCAAGTAGGATGAAATAACTAAGTAAATAGGAGAGATTCGTACTTTTGAGTATAAATTGATGAACTTGTGTAACATTTGACTAGTTTCGAGTTCTTGGGAGACGAGTTCGGAGTTTCGGGCGCATTCTTGACCGCAGAGTGGGTTCGACACGAGGTGAGTCTCCTTTCTAACCTTGTAAGAGGGAATTGTCCCCTTAGGTGCTTATAAATGATTGAAATGTCCTTACTTGCGGGGGCTACACACGCACGAGGTGACGAGAGTCCGTGCGTAGCTACTATTATGTTATGTCGGATAGTTTAGGACTTACAAGCATGCTTTTATGTGCCTTACATGTATTCCTAAATGGATTTTGAGTTTCTCATTATCCTTCAATTGGCATGAGAATATAGGGAGTTATGTTCAAAATTACATTGCTGAAGTACTTGTCTTCAGGTATAACCTCTGTTAAATTCCTGAATTCCTGATAATTCTGTGTATGTATACGAGCACCCGCGTCGCATGTATGATTCGTGAGTGGGGTAGCCTTATCATTATGTCAACCGCATCGCATGTTCGATTCGCGAGCGGGGTAATAGATGCATCTATGGTTTGAGCCGTTCGACCTTCGGCAATGCACATTTTTTTTGCGACGCTTCAGCCGTACGCTTCGGCATACTATGTGCTATATATATTTGACTGAGAGTTTTATTTTTATTTTATTAACTGCCCCAAAGGAAAGGAAGTTTAGTACATTATATGCTAGTGATAATTGACATGTAAGGGTAATTGCAATTTATATACTTGATATTTCATGTCTTCGTGATTACTACGACTGTTATTCCTGCCTAGCTTCATTCAATTATATTATTTAATTATGACGCTAGTAAGTATCACGTCTACCTCTCGTCACTACTTCTTCGAGTTTAGACGGGATACTCATTGGGTACATATTTGTTTATGTACTCATGCTACGCTTCTGTACTTAACTGTACATGTTATGAGGCAGGTGCATCTGGTTATCAGACCGGAGCTCGATCTTGAGAGCATATTCTAGACCCGACTTCACGGTGAGTTTCTTCCCTTGGCGTTTCTCAGCAGCACTTTGGAGTTGTCTTTTGTTATTTATATCTACTTCTTTCAGATAGTAGAACAGTTATTCTATTTTTGTATATTCTACTAGTCCGCTTGTAGACTTGTGGCACTAGTTCCTGGCACACGTAGTAGACACCATATTTTTGGAACTGTATATCTGTATTCATGATGCTATTGGTTATATTGATTCAAGTTGGTTAAGTTATCTGTTTTCACTTAACGATTTTAAAACTAAAACTGGCAAGTAGTGAAACATTTTATCAAATGAGGTAATCTCGTTAGTAAAACAAGTGTTGGCTTGCCTGACCTCGGTGTTGGGAGCCATCATGACCTGAGTTAATTTCGGGTCGTGACAACATGGTATCAGAGCTCTAGGTTCACGTAGGTCTCACAAGTCACGGGCAAACCCATTAGAATCTTGCGGATCGGTACAGAGACAGACGTCTGTACTTATCTTCGGGAGGCTATAGGGTGTTAGGAAACCTCTCTTTATTCATATTCTATCGTGCAGTCGATGTTATACTAAATATCACTATTCTATTCTCTCACAGATGGTGAGGACGCGTGCAATTGACGTTCTAGACCCGGGAGATGCTGTTACCCCCGCCGTCCGAGGCCGTGGTAGAGGCTGGGGGAGGGTACCGACCTGAGGTAGGGGACGAGGGCGTCCCAGAGCTATTCCATTTGCATCACTAGTGGAGGACTCCATCATAGAGGAGCAGGGTAAGGTTCCCCCAGCAGATCCTGCTCTAGTGGACTTTATGACGGCGCCAGGCTTCCAGGAGGTCATGGGCCGTATGATGCAGTTTATGGACACTATGTCCTAGGCTGGCTTATTTCCAGCGGATCCTACCACATCTCAGGCGGGAGGGGGAGCCCATACTCCTACCGCCCAGGGTGCAGATCTGACAGCAGTATTACATCATACCCCGGGTACACTGCCCGTGGGTGGGTCCCAGCCTATAGCAGTAGCACCTGAGCCCAAACCAGCTGCGGACGGTGATCCGCAGAAGTTATTTGATAGATGGACTCGATTGCACCCTCCAGTCTTCGGGGGTGAGCGAGGCGAGGATGCCCAGGATTTTATTGATAGGTGCAGGGACAGACTGCATAACATGAGGATACTGGAGTTCCATGGAGTTGACTTCACTACTTTTCAGCTAGAGGGAAGGGCCCGTAGATGGTGGAAGTCTTATATACTTGGTAGACCGGCAGGTTTCCCTCCCATCACTTGGGAGCAGTTCACTCAGTTGTTCCTGGACAGATATATTCCACCCTCCGAGAGGGAAGAGCTGCGGTATCAGTTTGAGCAGCTAGAGCAGGGACAGATGTCAGTGACAGACTACGAGGCCAGGTTTTCTGAGTTGTCTTGTCATGCCCTTATGATACTTCCTACTGATGCTGAGAGAGTGCGAAGATTTGTAGCTGGGCTGCACTCAGGTATTAGGGCCAACATGGCCCGAGAGGTGGAGATGGGGACACCCTATCAGCTTATGGTCGAGATAGCTCGCCAGATTGAGGGTTACCGATCGAGGGGCAGAGAGCAGGGTCAGCAGGACAAAAGAGCTAGATTTTCTGGAGATTTCAGAGGTGCCCCAGCCGGGGGTAGAAGTCAGTTCGGTAGGGGCCAGTCTAGCAGGCCTCCATATTCAGCTCTTCCACCACCTCCCCGTGGTGTTCCAGTGAGGCCCTATTTCATCGCCATGCCGGAGAGTTCTTACCGCCCACCAGCCATTCAGGGTTCCTCCGGCGAGTATTTCGGCCATCAGGGGTCTTCTAGTCCTTACTTCAGTGCCATGCCAGAGAGTTCTCACCGTCCCCCAGCTATCCAGGGTTCTTCGTCTTCAGGGCAGCAGGTTATGGTACCGAGGAGATGTTATGAGTGTGGGGATTCATGCCATGTGAGGAGGACGTGTCCCAAGCTGCGGGGCAAGGCCGTTCAGCAGAGTTATCAGCCTACATTCTTAGCACCAGTACCCTCTCCACCGAGAGGTGAAGGACAGGCTGGTAGAGGTCTTCCCAGAGGTGGAGGCCAGGCAGAGGGAGCTCAGCCAGTTCCTATTCATTCCAGCGAAGGTTAGTCTTCCGGTGCACCAGCTAGATTCTATGCTATTCCGGCCAGATCAGATGCAGTGGCCTCAGACGCCGTGATCACATGTACTATTTCAGTATGTGGTAGAGAGGCATCGGTGCTATTTGATCCAAGATCCACTTATTCATATATGTTAGCCTTATTTGCTTGTTTCCTGGATGTTCCTCGTGAATCCTTGGGTACTCCTATTTATGTGTCCACTCTCGTGGGCGATTCTGTGGTGGTAGACCGGATTTATCGGTCCTGTGTGATTACATTTTGTGGGTTCGAGACTAGAGTGGACCTCTTATTGCTCGATATGGTTGATTTTGAGATTATCCTGGGCATGGATTGGCTATCTCCCTATCATGCCATCTTGGATTGCCATGCCAAGACGGTTACTTTAGCCATGCCCGAGTTGCCTAGGCTGGAGTGGAGAGGTTCCTCAGTTAGTACAACCAGTCAGGTTATTTCATTCCTGAAGGCTCGACATATGGTCGAGAAGGGTTGCCTGGCGTATCTTTCTTATGTGCGGGACACCACCGTCGAGTCTCCGACGGTTGATTCAGTGCAGGTGGTTCGAGAGTTTGCTGCTGTGTTCCCTTCATACCTTCTAGGCATGCCTCCGGATCGTGATATTGATTTCTGTATTGATGTAGCTCCAGGCACTCAGCCTATTTCCATTCCCCCGTACCGTATGGCTCCGAAGGAGTTGAAGGAGCAACTTGGGGAGTTGTTGGCTAAGGGGTTTATCAGACCGAGTGTATCGCCATGGGGTGCTCCGGTACTATTTGTAAAGAAGAAGGATGGGTCATGCGGATGTGTATTGATTACCGCCAGTTGAACAAGGTCACTATTAAGAACAAGTATCCTTTGCCGCGCATCGATGATTTGTTTGACCAGTTGCATGGTGCTTGGGTGTTTTCTAAGATTGATCTGATATCGGGATATCATCAGATGAAGATTCGGGACTCGGATGTTCCGAAGACTGCTTATCGTAAGAAATATGGTCACTATGAGTTCCTGGTGATGTCCTTTGGCTTGACTAATGCCCCAGCAACATTTATGGACTTGATGAACAGGGTGTTCAGGACTTATTGATTATTTCGTCATTGTCTTTATTGATGACATTTTGATTTACTCACGTAGCCTGGGAGAGCGCGAGAAACATTTGAGAGTTGTGCTCCAAACCTTGCAGGAATAGAAGTTTTATGCTAAGTTCTCTAAGTGTGAGTTCTGGTTGGATTCCGTGGCATTCTTGGGGAATGTGGTATCCGGAGAGGGTATCAATGTTGATCCTAAGAAGATTGAGGCAGTTCAGAGTTAGCCACGTCCTACTTCAGCTACAGAGATCAGGAGCTTTTTGGGACTAACAGGTTATTATCGCCGATTTGTGGAAGGGTTCTCTTCTATTGCAGCTTCATTGACTAGATTGACTCAGAAGAATGTCATGTTCTGATGGTCCGATGAGTGTGAGGAGAGCTTTCAGAAGCTCAATACAGCATTGACCTCGGCACCAGTTCTGGTATTGCCTTCCGATTCTGGGATGTATACAATGTATTGCGACGCTTCACGCATTGGCTTGGGGTGTGTGTTGATGCATGAGGGGAGAGTTATTGCTTATGCTTCGCGCCAGTTGAAGGTTTACGAGAAGAATTACCATGTGCACAATTTGGAGTTGGCGGCGATTGTTCATGCTCTTAAGATTTGGAGGCACTACTTGTATGGGGTGTCCTGTGAGGTTTATACGGACCACCGCAGCTTACAACACTTGTTCAAGCAGAGGGATCTTAATTTGAGGCAACGCAGGTGGCTTGAGTTGTTCAAGGATTATGATATCACCATTCTTTATCATCCGGAAAAGGCAAATGTGGTAGCAGATGCCTTGAGCAGGAAGGCAGAGAGTATGGGTAGTTTGGCTTATATTGCAGCAGAAGAGAGACCCCTAGCCTTGGTCATTCAGTCCTTGGCTAATCGCCTGGTGAGATTAGACCTTTCAGAGCCTCGCCGAGTTCTTGCACATGTGGTTGCTCAGTCTTCGTTATTGGGGGAGATTAAGGCTCGACAGTTCCATGATCCGTGCTTGGCAGAGCTTCGAGAGATAGTGGTTCAAGGTGGTGCCAAGAAGGTTACTATTGGAGAGGATGGTGTTCTGAGACTTCAAGGTCGTTTATGTGTTCCTAATATTGATGGCCTGAGGGAGAGGATTCTAGATGAGGCACACAGTTCACGGTATTCTATTCATCCTGGTGCTACGAAGATGTATCGTGATTTGAAGCAGCATTTCTTGTAGAGGCGGATGAAGAGGGACATTGTGGAGTATGTGGCTAGATGTCTTAATTGCCAGCAGGTTAAGTATGATCACCAGAGGCCAGGAGGCCTACTTCAACAAATGCCCATTCCTGAGTGGAAGTGGGAGCGCATCACTATGGACTTCGTGGTTGGGTTGCCTCGGACTTTGCGGAAGGTTGACGCGGTTTGGGTAATTGTGGATAGGTTGACCAAATCAGCGCATTTCATTCCAGTAGCTACTACTTATACTTCTGAGAGGTTAGCCCAGAGCTACATTCGGGAGATTGTCCGGTTGCACGGTGTGCTGGTGTCCATTATATCAGATCGAGGTCCTCAGTTCTCCTCGCACTTCTGGAGAGCATTGCATAGTGAGTTGGGCACCTAGATAGATCTCAGCACAACATTTCACCCTCAGACTGATGGTCAGTCGGAGCGGACAATTCAGATATTGGAGGACATGCTCAGGGTATGTGTGATTGATTTCGGAGGTCAGTGGGACCAATTCTTACCTTTGGCCGTGTTTTCTTACAATAACAGTTATCAGTCCAGCATCGAGATGGCTCCATTTGAGGCTTTGTATGGTCGGTGATGTCGTTCTCCTATCGGGTGGTTTGAGCCTGGTGAGGCTAAGTTGTATGGCACTGACCTGGTGAAGGATGCTTTAGAGAAGGTAAAGCTGATTTAGGAAAGGCTCCGCACAGCAAAGTCCAGACAAAAGAGGTACGCGGATCAGAAGGCGCGTGAGGTATCATTTATGGGGGGAGATAAGGTCCTGTTGAAGGTCTCACCGATGAAGGGTATTATGAGGTTTGGGAAGAAGGGAAACTTCTCCGTAAAGGCTCCGGAGGTACCACGTCGACTTCTGTCACGTGGTTGATTTCAGCACCATTCAGTTGGATGAGAAGTTGGGCTCCGGGGAGGAGCCAATTGCTATTATTGATAGACAGGATCTCCAGTTGAGATCCAAGAGAGTTTCTGCTGTGAAGGTCCAGTGGAGGGGCCAGCCAGTCGAGGAGGCGACTTGGGAGTCCGAGGTGGATATGCGGAGCAGATATCCCCACTTATTCAGTACTTCAGGAATGATTCTAGACCCGTTCGAGGATGAACGTTTGTTTAAGAGGTGAAGAATGTAACGACCCGACCGTCCATTTTGCGTTATCGGACCCTGTTCCCCTAAATGAGACTTCCCATAGTTTCTTTTAATAATTTATGACTTGTGGGGATGGGTGGTTCGGGATTTGGAAGAGTTTAGAATGGTATAGGAACACTTGGTTGCTTAAGGTTGGCCTTTTTGGCCAAGTTTGACTTCGGTCAACATTTTGAGTAAACGACCTCGGAATCGAGTTTCGATGGTTCCGGTAGCTTCGTATGATGATTTCGGACTTGTGTGTCCGGAACGGGTTTTGGATGACCTGGGAGCGTTTCGGTGCCAAATAGTGAAATATGATTCCTTAAGTTTAAGAATTTTTGGTTTGGAACATGTTTTTGTGTTATCGAGGTCTGAAAGGAATTCCGAGACCAGTAATAGTTCCGTTATGTCATTTATGACTTGCTCGCAAAGTTTGGGGTCATTCTGAGTAGTATAGGTCGGTTCGGCACATTGTTAGCGAATTCAAGAACTTAAAGTTCTTAAGTTTGATTCTAGGGGTTTTGAGGCGTTATTTTGATTTTTAGCATTGTTTTGGGTGTTCCGAAGGCTCGAGCGAGTCCGTATTATGATTTGGGACTTGTTGGTATATTTGGACGGGGGCTCGGGTGGGCCCAGGTGCCGCTCGGGCACCAAACGAGGCCAAACACCAGCAACTATAACTGTTGGTGCACCAGATCTGGTGTGACCGCAGGTGCGGTTGCCCAGTCGCAGGTGCGAGACCTCTCCTGCGGTCCAAGCCTCGCAGGTGCGTTTTCAGGTGGGATGCTCTTTTCTCGCAGATGCAGATCAAGTTCCGCAGGAGCGGAGCCGCAATTGCGGGCTCCTTTCTGCAAGTGCGAGCTTTGTCCCTCTAGCCCAGTTCCGCAGGTGCGAGTATTTACTCGTAGGTGCGAGACCGCAGGTGCGGAACCACTTTAGGCAGTGAGTTCTTTAAAACACGGGATTTTTTCATTTTACTCCCTTTTTCTTCCACCATAGACGACCTTGAGAGCTTGGAAAAGAGCCCCACGACCTAGCTACTGAAAGGTAAGTGAATTCTACCCTAATGTTAGTTTAATGCATGAATTCCTAGTTAAATTAACCTTCTAATTAGTGAAAATCAAGGGTTAGAGTAATAACCTAGGGCTTTATCAAAATTTAGGGATTTACCCGTTAATTAGCCATGAAATCATACAAAAATTATATATTAATGATGCTTAGGTTATGGGTAAGTGTTTCCTTCGAAAATTTCCGAAATCCAAGCATGCGGCCTGGGGGTGAATTTCGGGATTTCTTCAAGTAGGATGAAATAACATAGTACATAGGAGAGATTCGTACATTTTAGTATAAATTGATGAACTTGTGTAACATTTGACTAGTTTCGAGTCCTTGGGAGACGAGTTCGGAGTTTCGGGCGCATTCTTGACCGAAGAGTGGCTTCGACACGAGGTGAGTCTCCTTTATAACCTTGTAAGAGGGAATTGTCCCCTTAGGTGCTTATAAATGATTGAAATATCCTTATTTGCGGGGGTTACGCACGCACGAGGTGACGAGAGTCCGTGCGTAGCTACTATTATGTTATGTCGGGTAGTTTAGGACTCATAAGCATGCTTTTATGTGCCTTACATGTATTCCTAAATGTATTTTGAGTTGCTCATTATCCTTGAATTGACATGAGAATATAGGGAGTTATGTTCAAAATTACATTGCTTAAGTACTTGTCTTCAGGTATAACCTCTGTTAAATTCCTGAATTCCTGATAATTCTGTGTATGTATACGAGCACCCGCGTCGCATGTTCGATTCGCGAGCGGGGTAATAGATGCATCTATGGTTCGAGTCGTTCGACCCTCGGCAGTGCACATTTATTTTTGCGACGCTTCGGCCGTACGCTTCGGCATACTATGTGCTATATATATATTTGACTGAGAGTTTTATTGTTATTTTATAAACTGCCCCAAAGGAAAGGAAGTTTAGTACATTATATGCTAGTGATAATTGACATGTAAGGGTAATTGCATTTTATATACTTGATATTTCATGTCTTCGTGATTACTACGACTGTTATTCCTTCCTAGCTTCATTTAGTTATATTTTTTAATTATGACCCTAGTAAGTATCACATCTACCTCTCTTCACTACTTCTTCGAGTTTATACGGGATACTCACTGGGTACATATTTGTTTATGTACTCATTCTATGCTTCTGTACTTAACTGTACAGGTTCTGAGGCAGGTGCATCTGGTTATCAGACCGGAGCTCGATCTTGAGAGCATATTCTAGACCCGACTACACGGTGAGCTGCTTCCCTTGGCGTTTCTCAGCAGCACTTTGGAGTTGTCTTTTGTTATTTCTATCTACTTCTTTCAGACTGTAGAGCAGTTATTCTATTTTTGTATATTCTACTAGTCCGCCATATTTTTGGAACTGTACTAGTTCCTGGCACCCGTAGTAGACACCATATTTTTGGAAATGTATATCTTTATTCATGATGCACTTGGTTATATTGATTCAAGTTGGTTAAGTTATCCGTTTTCACTTAACGATTTTAAAACTAAAACTGGCAAGTAGTGAAACATTTTATCAAATGAGGTAATCTCGTTAGTAAAACAAGTTTTGGCTTGCCTTACCCCGGTGTTGGGCGCCATCATGACCTGAGTTAGGATTTCGGGTCGTTACATGAACTAAATAACTTCAGCATGTTTTAACTAAAGTTTTAGATAAAACTCATGACAAAACTGTAGACTGCAGGATAAATAACTTCAGCATGTTTTAACTAAAGTTTTAGATAAAACTCATGACAAAACTGTAGACTGCAGGATAAATAACTTCAGCATGCATTAGCATGAAGTTTTAGCTTGAATGTAAAACAATTTCATGCTATATTAGCATGAATTTTTAGCTTCAACATGAAACAACTGCATGCTACATTAGCATGAAGATTTTAGCTTCAAGGTGAAATAACTTCATGCAAGTGTGATTCTGAAGATGAATCTGGACAAGTTTCTGATTTTTTGATAGAGCTGCTGAGACGAGAAAATGAGATCTTTATTCATGAATGAGGTTGCAGATCACGCAATTTATCAGGGGTGTAATTGTCATAATTTTAAAAAATAGGGTACAGGTTAAAATGTGGCACAAATATAGGGTACGAATGCGAATCCCTTTTTAATTTCACACCACAAGTTGAAGAAAAGACCAAGCTAAAAAAATCAGGCAGGAAAATGACGGACCTTAGAACCGTAACACTTGTTATAATTAGATTAAGTTCTTGATGTTATAAAACAATAAAAGAAGAAGAGTATTGCAGAGAAAAGTAGAGACATAGTTCTTATTGATTTGGATGAATTACAATAGAATATAACCCATCTATTTATAGGGGAAAAGTGACTTAGTCACCAAGTCAAAAATCCCTAAAATCTCTCTAAAATATAGACATTCACCTTAAATAAAACTCTATTTATAACACTTTTCCTTGAATGTCTATTCAACAGATAACGTGTCTTGTTAAAATCTTAACTAAAATAAAATTCAGTGGGAAAAATATTCTTGCAAAGGAAAAAGAGTACACATGTTTAGAAATACGCCTTTTGATTGCCTCGTTAAAAACCTTGCAAGGAAAACATAGTGGAAAAAAATCTTGTAAGGGAAAAAGAGTACAACACATATTAACTCCCCAGATGAGAGCATCAATTCACATCCTTGAGCCTTCACATTCCAATCTTGTGCATCATTTTCAAAAGATCGTTGGTAGAGATTTGATAAAGAAATCAACCATATTAACTTGAATGAATATATTGCACCTTGAAATCATCATTCTTGATAAATATATAAAGTCTTCATATAATGTCATGGAATGGTGTTTTCAATATCTCTATAAAGGTAAAAATTCTCGCTATCACATTATCATGCTTATAGTTATAACAAGATATATATGTGCACAAATTGCACTTAGGATGTGGTATTTCAGGACCAAGAATTATATATGCTTTAAGTGATTTAAATCTTTCGGGGACTGTCATATAAATTAAGTCATATAAGCCATATACGTAGACTTTAGATGCATATTAAGTTTTATGCCATGCTATACATATAAGATATATAAAAGTAATTGCACTCATCATTGACTTTATACTTTCAAGTGTTTGAACTACATGTCTTTCATATGAAACCAATTCTATTTGAATTGTGTCTCTTCTATATGACCAATATTTTTGTGTCTGTATTCGACAGACTTGAGGTCCTCATCTATTTTTAGCGGTATGATAGATGTCGTCGACGGACATTTTATATCTATTTCAATTTCATAAATACATAACATAGAGATCTCTTCATTCATATTTTCAGGTACATGAACCTCTCCTGGGATTTTATGAAATGTTATGTCATGTGATTTTCTAGATCAGTTGCCTCTTTATCATGATCATTTTGATTGTTTGCTCATATTCTTTATCAAGAATTTTATTTGAAATTCATTTGTCAATACGCTTTAAGTGTGCCATATACTTTGTCCTTCTAGGACTTATTCTAATAAGAGCATTTGCAGTGAGAGTATAGTTACTTTCTTTGGGTCAGCAAATGCGTCTGGCATGCTTTGCATTGTAGATGGATTATCTTTTTATGAGCTTCAAGTTCATACTATCTTCAAGGATCTAGAGGTACAAATGATAATTCATTCCACGTAACTTTTTCTCAAATGTTTATCTTGTCCCCCCCTCATGTTAGAAAAAATAACTTTCTTCCTCAATTTTGGGAACCTATCTTTGTGCATTATGGTGTTAATAAAAATATACACCATACATCAATAATAATAAGATAAAATTATTTGGCTCGTGACCCTGAAATACTTGTGAGAGGAGAATGTAATATACTTTGTTATATAACGTATATCTAACTTATATAAATAACTTTGTTCTCATAAGCAATAGTTTAGCTATTAAGTGCAGGCACTCAATAAATTATTTCGCTAAATCAATTGTGTTGTAAACCAACTTATCAAGATGAACTATCTTGAATAGAAAATTTAAAAATTATGCTCGAAATTAAATTATTGAGAAAGTTACCTCGCAAACATCAAGTTGGGGGTTAATAATAATCGCACATGTAACCATTTCATAGATGCATCTTATATGGTATACATGGCAAGTGAATGTGCCCATATTCACCTTTGATATTTTCAGCATTAATGTGATTCAATCCCAATTTTAATTGGTCTATTAATTAATGAGAACAAACAACATAAGAGAATTCGTAAAGAACTTTCTAGTTCTTTAATATTTACCCATGTGAATTTTCTTTTATTTTTGCACATCATACTTAAATTAACATGGCTAAACCAATTATGCCAACCGGATAAATTATCAATATTGATAAACCTTAGTATTACATCATGACGTGTGCAATTATGAATAAACTCCAAGTTTATTACGATATGAGTTTTTATATCAATAAACTTGTGGCATTCTTTTATTTGTGTAGTACAAACTGGAGAATAAAACGGGTAGCTTTTCACATACATATTATCTCGCTACAAGTTGTAGTAATAGAAGATATTAAATCATTCCTTTATTTATAGTCTCAGTATAACGAATCGCTTTCGCGAATACTTTAGAAACTCAGTAAGTTTCTTTGAGACTTATTATGACACCATACCTTATTGACTCAATTTTATTTCTCCAAAATAATAAAATTCGCTCTTCTAGAGCTTTCAGTTAATTTTCTACTACCACATATTCATCAATATCCATATGGTGAATATCTCTTTCAAGGAGAAAGTAATACCATTATGATCATGGTCAAAATCATTATAGGCAAGATACGTTTCTTCTATTACTTTTACCCTGTATAACCACATTGCCATGGCATAATCATAATAGGTACGTGATAAATGACCATTCATGTCATAATAATAAAATTATTTTCTTATTTCTTCGCAAGCCCTTTTCTAGAGATTAGTGTGGATATCCGCTACCACTAGCATGTTCATATTCTTTCAAGGATGAATATTGTATTCATAAATCAGATGTTGTAACATTCACATCATGAATGAACCATAATCATATATATATATATATATATATATCTGTGTGTGTGTGTGTGTGTGTGTGTGTGTGTGTGTGTTTTACAAAATCTCATGTCAAGAAATATTAGTTTCGCAGAGTGAAGGATTATTTTGAGAATTCTTATTATTCTCATTATCGCAATGATGACGATTATAATTCCGTCTATTTTCACGTCCACGTCCATTGATATCTTTCTGGTAATAATTTTGTCTTCTTTCAGACTTATCACATATTGCTATCACATTCCTTTAAGGGGAATGAGAATGAAGCAAATTCAATGGGACGGGTTTTTACTTCTTTGCCCACAATCATACATGAATTTGATCATGGCAAGGAACAAAAATGTTAGCACTTCGGGTGGTTATAATTTCTTGCAAACTCTATTAGAGTTATAATCAAAATTTATTGTCTTTACTTGTATTTAAAATCAAATTATAGAATTTCAAGAATTTAAAAGAGAAAAATAAAGTAAAATACTTGCTTTAAATCCAGAATTTAGTCATGAAGAAGTTCATGGAATAATTGACAATCATTATGCTCAATCTCAAAGGTTCTACTCAATTAGTTAGAGTCTCGTGCCGATAACATGTTATAAAACAATAAAAGAAGAAGAGTATTGCAGAGAAACGTAGAGAAAAAATTCTTATTGATTTCAGATGAATTACAACAAAATATAACCCCTCCATTTATAAGAGAAAAGTGACTTCACCTTAAATAATATTGTATTTATAACACTTGATAAGTTTTCATTTATTTTCTCGAAATATCATTTTCAAGGAGTGGCAGTTAAGGATCATAAGGAGATTATATATCATTATTATTTAGATGGTTAAATGGTTTTCAGAATATGAACAAGTCATATCTGTCAACATTTTGTTTGCTTTCCAATTAAGTTTCAACCCAATTGGTACCTCCACGTTAAGTGACGAAGTCAGAAAATTTAATATGAATATT
Organism: Nicotiana undulata; assembly: GCA_005239495.1. Classification (NCBI taxonomy): domain Eukaryota; kingdom Viridiplantae; phylum Streptophyta; class Magnoliopsida; order Solanales; family Solanaceae; genus Nicotiana; species Nicotiana undulata. The sequence continues at coordinate 41,496 of ML279928.1, read as the reverse complement.
CAAAATTTGAACACCTTTTGTAATTAGTAGGCTACACAAAGATATTCAATATTTATTTTTTATCAATTATAAGTAATATTTTACTTTATATGCAGTATAATTTTTCGACGAAGAGTGATAGAAATATTGTCGCCCCTGCCTCCGATCAGAAGGAGCCATGTATATTTTTATTCTCACAATACCAACAATACCACGACAAGATCCTTAGATGTTGGAATTAGACTTTCTATTAAAAATAAACATTCTCCAGAAATGGTTTTCAAATAATGCAAGATGTCTTATTATATTTTCCAAGGTTAACTTACTGCTCAAACTCTCCTCCCCAGTCACGAAGGATCGTGACAGCCAAGGAGTAAGTGCCCTCAAATAAGCATCATTTTATAAAATATCGGACAAAGTTTTTCCTATTTTAAAGCTATTCAAAAACTTTCTTGTCTGTCATCAACGGAAAGAGAGGGATTCGAAACCTCGGTACGATTAACTCGTACAACGGATTAGCAATCCGGCGTAAACAAATAACTACCAACCAATAATTACCTATATCAGTCACAATCTTCATCAAATAACAAAAAAAATGAGTTTTTACCAACATTTCCAACCTTACCGGCATAATAATACTAAACCCATAAAAAACATGAAAAGAAAGTACAATACTAGTAACTAATCCAATATAACGAGTGAATACCCGCGCGACACTAATAAAAATGATTATGGAGTGACTCTAAGAGTGCAAAAGAACATATAATAACAGTAGATAAACTCTTCGCCACGCGAACAAGTGCGGGGGTTCACAAGAAAATATCTACTCGTATATTCTAATTAATGAAATCCTCGCTCGCATCAACTGCTGTCTTTATAAAAAAAATAGCGAGGAGTGAGTCGCTATCTCAGTGAGTAATAACACTTAACCACAACCACTTTTAATTGTGAACAAGTCAGAAAACGCATGTATAATAATAATAATCATAAGAAACTATCATAGAAATGAAATGCCTTTTCAAAACTGTAAACATAATCAATTTATTCATGTATTTCCCGTAACAAAAACCAATTTAACAAATCGGAAATAAACTCGGTAAATACTGTGTCATAGAAAATCTTTATGTTTAGGAGGTTTTCAAGAAAGGATCATATCACTGTGTGGACCCCTTCGTAAAAGGAGTCAAATATAACTGTAGGTCCCTACTCGAGGGAAAACTGTAATTGTGTGGTAGTTCTACCTTCCTACTAGCGGGGGCTATAATTGTACTCAGTAATCGGTATATACAAGGTGCACCAGGTCTAACGAACCTGCCATTAGCTACAGGATCCTTCAAAGTCTCCTCTCATTTATACTTTTCTTTGTAAACAGTAAATATTCACGTGGAAGCATTTTCAAAATAGTACAATACATTTCAATTTTTATAAAATCATGTAATCCAAATTCCGCTAAGGGTAATCATATCTCAAGTGACAGTAAAATATGTCTAGTAACAGTGAAAACCTTTTAAATAACTATAAATATCTCAAGTAAACTATTCAGTGCCATATCAAGTAAAGGACTTGTCCCACATGCAATTTCAAACATTCGGTAATACATTTTATTTTTCAAAATATAGTATAAACCATGTAGGTGATGAAACATAAATTGCGGTAAAATTACTACTCATAGTACTCGTGCCGAATTACCCATACGCGTCACCTCAAGCAATCCGTGGGACTTCCTTCAATCAATCTATAATAATATCATATAATCACAGTACTTTGTCAAAAAGCATTTTTGGACAAAAGTACTTTTCAGGTCAATTGATTTGGTGGCCCATTACAAACTTGTATTTAGTTTTATGACCTCATCTTTCTTTTATACATGAGAGGTTTGTTTTTACACACAAGAGAACTTTATTTTACACGTAGGAGATCTAAAAAAAATATTTTCTTTATTTTACCCTTGGAATAAATAATGTTGGAGTATGTATTAGGAGTGTTTATATGAAGAGATAATAAAAGTTACTCAATTAATGTTAAAAGGTAAATTTCTTGATATGTGTGCTTTGGACGGGCGAGAGTAGTTAATTGAGTGATTATTAATGTCAACAATTTACGTATATCTCTTCATGCCTTTCCGCTCCAACAAAGTGCTAAATTAATTTGTAAGCAATTTGTTTTAAAAAATATTAAAACAAAAGAGCTGCCTGGAGCTGACTACGAAAACAATGTTTCTCCAATGACAGAGAAACTGGTTTGTGTTTCTAAGTTCTAACATCCAATGGAGACAAGTCTAACATTTTTATATAATAATTAAAGCTTGCGTATGTTGATCCTACAACTCAGATGCCCCTTAAAGTGAATCTTGGGGTAATCTAGAATAATGCATTACAATATATAAACCACTCAATTATTGAATCTGAATGAGTTTCTCTAATCTTGGGGAGGCACAACTGTTTTTTCAGAATTTATTAATCCACTTTGAAAAGTCCAAAATTTCTTTAAATACATGATTCTCTTTCAGTTGTTAAAGTAGGAACCACAAACAAGGAAAAAACAAAAGAAGACAAAATGGGTATCTGTATATCCAGTGAATCTTTTGAGATTCATGCTATTGATTATGGCCATGAAAACTTGGTTCACTATGAAGACAACAACAACAATGGTGCCAATGGTTGCCAACTGGTAAGTGGTTCAGTTTATACTCAGCAAGGAAGCAAAGGACTCAATCAAGATTCCGCTATTCTCTATCAGGTTTCTCATTACTCCCTCTTTCATTTGCATGTTTGCCTGAGTTTTATTCCTAAAAATGGAAACTTTCCTTTTCTGGCAGGGGTTTGGAGTAGAAAATGGAGCTCTGGGTGGAGTTTTTGATGGACATGGAGAGAATGGACAGATAGTCAGCAAGTTAGTTATGAATAAGTTGCCATCTTTGCTTCTGAAATATACACTTCCTCTCCCAAAGCTCACTCCTCCAAAACAAAAAGTGAAAGAAGTTGATGAATCAGTGAAGAACAAGAACTTTAATAAGTGGAAAAAGGCTTGTCTCAGCTCCTTTAAGGTGGTTGATAAAGAAATTAAAAGTCTTGAGAAATTGGACTGTTCTTGCAGTGGAACAACTGCTGTAGTTGCTATAAGACAGGATGATGATCTGATTATAGCTAATCTTGGCGATTCTCGAGCTGTATTAGGAAGAAAGACAGATGAAGGAACAATTGAGGCTGTTCAATTAACTACTGATTTGAAGCCTAGCCTGCCTTGTAAGACTCTTCTTCCTTACTATCGACATGATTGATGATACTAAAGTCACAGTTCAGTTTCAAAATTGACCTACTAATGCCTAGATCATAAACTGTTTGGTGCATGCAGCTGAAGCTGAAAGAATAAGGAATTGCGGTGGAAGAGTGCTAGCACTGGAAAAAGAGCCGCATATACAGAGAGTATGGTTGCCCTATGAAGACGCTCCTGGACTAGCCATGTCTAGAGCTTTTGGAGATTTCATGCTAAAAAACTATGGTATTATCTCCAGGCCTGATGTTTCCTATCACCATCTTTCTCCAAATGATCAGTTTCTTGTTCTAGCATCCGATGGGGTAAGACCATTATAACTCTATACTTATAATTTTATTCTGTTTTTTTCCTCTCTGTCTACAACTCTTGACATATCCTTTTTCCATTGTAACACATTAGGTGTGGGATGTGCTGAGCAATGATGAAGTCGTTTCCATAGTGTGTTCAACAAATGATGGAGCAGCAGCCGCGAAGGCAGTGGTTGAGGCTTCCATAGATGCATGGAAGCAGAAATTTCCTAACACCAAGAGAGATGATTGCACTGCAATCTGCCTATTTTTGCAACAACGTGCATCACTGCAAAATAGTACTTGAACTATGGCCAAATACAAGCTTTTCACTTATCCAGGCTGCAAAAGCCACAGCTATACAGAAGTTCACTGTACTTGAGCTACTATAATTTTGGGTTTTGTTGTTGAAATTTAGCAATATGGTTAAGAACAATCAACCAGATTTTCAATTTTGGAGTCCAATGTAGGAAGACTTCAAAGATATATGGCTATAATCTCTTGTGAGTTGTAAGTTGCGATTGTGTGCATAGACATATTTGATAAGAGCCGTTTCCAGGTTGAGAAATAAATAAGGACAAAGAGGAACCAACAAAAGAATTGAGCATTGTTCACCATATTATCAACAATAACCAATTGTCTCAGGCACCAGGCAACACTTACAGCCATGATTTCACAAGTTTCATGCAAAGGAATTTACAGACAAAATCAATCCTTAATGCTAGCAAGCAACGACTTCTTTCCATTCTTCTGAGAAATTTCGAAATATTAATTTGACTTGGAACGATTTCGGGCCACATCAAAGATATGTATGTACTCTGAATAAGAATGAACAAAATGAAAGGGAACAGTTCCACGGGATCTAGGAGTTCATAAGTGAAATTCAACTTGAAACGCCATACAAGGCTTTATCAAAAATAAAGTTGATTCATTTCAGTCCCCTAGTCTAAGCTGATCGTCATATGCCACTCGCATTGAGTTTTATACAGATTTCAGACCGCCTCATTTCACCATATCATATGAGCTATTTTCAGAAGGTATTAAGCCAACGGATCCCTTGATTCCCTTTCTTCATCAATTCCTTCAAATATATCATCATATGTGATGGGCACCCTTATTCTGTCATGAACAGATGCACGTTTGGCTCCGTTATTTGACTGCTCAACAGGAACTTGTTGCAGCAAAACATCTTTAGAATTGGTTGTAGTTTTGTCTCCCACAGTGGTCTGGCTAGATCTCTCAAAAGAAGATTCATTATTTGGGAGCGGTTCTTGCTTGAGCTTAGCCTGCTTAAATTGCTTCTGCAATTATTTTTGAAATGAGGCTCTTAATGAACACTGGTATATAGATACATAATAGGAGAAGTGACCCGCAGATTGACGGTTTAAATTATATATGCAATTGTTTACAAATACAGCATGCTAACATTGAAAGATCATTAGAATTACGAGAAATAGCAAAAACTGAGAAGTGTTTTTGATAGGTAAGATAAATATAGTCCTTGCAAGAATAACCATGCCTATCCAAGGGCTGGAGGCTTATCCCAACAACTGTGCATTGGAGTAATACTAGAGCACAACAGAAATAATCACTTAACATTCAAACATTTTTCTTAAATTACTAACATGACCAAATATGCAGTTTGAAAATTAGAGCATTACAGTAGTGCAACGAGCAGAGATACATAGGTAATTTCATAATATTGACTTGAACTAAATAATATAGAGTGGAGTCAAACAATATAAAAGCTATATCTCATCTTAACTTACCAAATAAGAAAGTAAACCTTACAAACACCTCCACGTAGCCTTTATTAAAGGTTCTTTCTTTTTTTGATTGGTATTAAAGGCTAATTCGTTTCTTTCTTTCTTTTTTTTTGGGAGAAGGAAAGGTTATTTCTTTTCTTCAATGTTACCTGCTTTATTTCTTCTTTTATTTGAGAGTAGGTCGAACAAAATCTTCAGCATAGACGAAAATATTCATGTTTATTGCACCTGATGATGGAACTTATGATCTTTCCAGGTTGAGCCACAAAATTGCCACATGCACAGGGAACAACTATGAACAAGAAAAACACTAAAGAATTATAACCCACCTCAAACTCCTGCCCTTTCTTCATTATCTCTTTGTATGCATTTGGATCTCGCACTTTAAGGATGCTCCATAATATCCCACCGCCTGTTCGGAAACGCCTGCCATCAGCAGTCTTCTGGCCACCACAATTCTGAATTGCATCCACCTGTAAATTTTACTGCATCATCATCAACTGACTCACAATTGTAACTTAGAACTCATAATTTATGAGAAAATTATAGATTTTCTCTTTAACTGTGCACTAGATATGCAGGAAAAGGGGCATGACGACCGAAAACATGTACGTGTAACTCATTGGCCAGAGAACAATAAACATTAACACATACATGCAATCCTTCATTAACAAAAGGTCATTTCCAATCATCTTCATAAGCAAATAGGCTCCGGAGCAAAATTGTCATTTCCAATCATAAAACTCAGAAGCTCTGCCTATGCCAAAATCCAGAACTTAGTTCTCTATTCTGGCCTAACCTGTTCACTTATAAAAAAAAACTATGCAAAAAACATACTCACCAGACTCTCACATGCAACATCCATATGCCAGCAATTCGCTGCTAGTTAAGTACAACCAAACACGTCCAATTGACGATTGAACATTCAATAGAATAATCTACCCTCACCCGTTTGGCCATAAGTGTTCTTCACATTTTTCAAAAATATTGTTTGGTTATAAAAAATGACCAGTTTTGGGAAGTTTTGAGCATGAATTTTTCAAGTTCCAAAACGTGGTTTAGACTATTTTTCAAGTTTTTGAAGTTTTCTAATCACAAAACTTCAAATTCTTTACGAGTAAAATGCATGTCCAAACACAATCTCAACTTCCAAAAACCATTTTTTCATTCATCTTAAAAGCCTATTTTTTTCAAGTTTCAACCAAATGTATGTCCAAACGCTATAATGAAAAATACAGCTTTAACTAGAGAATTAAAAATTTGTACGACGATATTTTACACTTTTGCAGGATATTCACAGAAAAAAGCCTCCGAATCATTCCAATATGAGAAATTAAGGGTGTCACACACCAACAAAACTTGTATGAGGCCTTTCCTTTGATAGACATATGGACTGTGGCTCTCAATAATCAGTTCCTCCTTATCCATCTTCTCCTGTTTCTCTTACTTCCACCCTTTCCAATTGACCTCCTTACCCATCCTCTCCTTTTTCTCTTACTTCTGCCCTTGCCAATCCTCCTTTATCTTTCATAAATTCACTCATAGATATTTTCCATTTCTCCACCTTTTTCATTTTTACTATGGTCTAGTATTTTGTACCGATATCAATAGAAAAAGCTCATCAAATTGCACCCAAGGTTTAAGTCTGGATTTCTTGTAAATGCCTAAGCAGTTGCCCTCGCTTTGAACTCAAATTTCTGTTCGGTGGCTGTGATTTTGTGTTGGAGAATCCACTGGTTAGCCTGTTTTCATAATTTTAGCCTTTGCTTTGATCTTTGTTTTTTTCCTTTTCCCTTTTCTGTCTAATCTTTTGTTTTTTAACCTTGGAAGAGAGACAAATATATATAGACTTCTGAAGGAGTGAAAAAGAGGATAGAAAACTCAGGATAGGAAAACTAGGAAATGAGCTAAAAACCAATAGATTACCAAGGGGGCCACCATGTAAAGACTACAAATGAAATGATGATGATGGTGCCCGGTGCAGGGATGACAAACTTTAAAAAAACAGAATTTAGAGAGGAAGAATAAGATGGGATAAAGATGTACAAAGAGATTTACTGATATCTTTCCTAGAAAGGGGCTGAAAGTGTAGTCCCTGAAACTTTTAAACAAGAGAGAAAATAGGAAAGAAATGGTGAACTGGTAGGGGGAAAAGAGAGAGTAAGCAAGCACTAGGGTGATCCATAACTCCAGAGGCTAGCAAAGGGATGGCCTCACTCTTATTTGCTGGTTTATATTTCACACGATATAAGATCTCTCTTCCAACATACCCTGATGCAACTCTTGTTTGAGAAAGATATCCCACTGCAAACTCCCTTCAACTTCTGTTTAATGAGTGATTGTTATATTTTTGTAGTATACAAATCAGGGAAAACATCTTCCAACCCAAAGGTAGACAATCTCTCTTCAATGATCTTATTTGTAGTAAAAACAATGAATCCTGTCTATAAGTACATTAAACCAGAGACCTAGACAAAACAATGGGTTTCCAGCAAGTTCATTCAATATAAATAAGAAAACATCCAATCGATCAGAGACTTCATTTCCATAATTAATACCCCCATACAGCACAACTTTGATAATCTCCTTGTGAGTGTTCGTTAACTTCTGAAAAATTAAAGCAATTCCCACACAACTGATGCTCTAGCAACTTTCTAACCAAGCCACCAAGGAACTCTTTCTGTCAAAATCCAAAGGAGAGGCAGCAAGCAAAAGGTTCTAACTGACTTGGGAGGCAACCAATTAATGACCACATTTTGTCAAATCAACACACAGTCAATTTCATCGCTGAAGCTCATAGCTCTTATTTTTGCGGAGTCGTTTAGCACATTGGGACAAATTGGAATAACTACTAAATTCAACATTTGGAAAGCTCCTACATCTAATCCCTAAGCCGTCATCCCCCTTCCTCGTTGACCATTTTGCTATCATCCAACTCACTTTCTATAACACATTCTACACTCCTCCACCATCTCTCTAACTCCGACAAGAAAAACAAAGCAGGGAAAAGCGGAAGAAGATGCAAATTTTCTGCACATTGCATTGCCATGTGCATACCATAGGGTAGAACAGCAAACAGGCAAACCATTAGAATCAACCTAAATAGAACACCACAAAGTAGTTTAGCCAGAAGCTATCTTGGAAGAGAGGTCCATGGTACTGAAAGCAGTGAAAATGGCTTCAACAGGAGGCATCTGCGAGTGTAGGACAACAACATTGAGCATCAGAAACCTCCTTCTATCTCACCTCGATTTTCGTGCGCGGGGACATGCCGTGCCGTTTCTTTTCGCTTGTTTATTTCGTGTTGTTAATCCTCGTTGTTATTTTTGATATTTGAAATGCTGCCTCGTTCTGTCATTTCAGTATTTGCTACCCTTTTCCCCAGCATGTATTTCCCCCGATTGTTGTACTTAACTGCTTATTTCCTGTCATTATTTCTGTTATATTTTATTTAAACTGCACAGGTGATATTGTTTGTCGTGTCCTAGCCTCGTCATTACTTCGCCGAGGTCAGGCTCGGCACTTACTCAGTACATGGGGTCGGTTGTACTGATGCTACACCTGCACTTCTTTATGTTGCGCAGATCTCGGTACCGGACCTAGTGGACACTGATCGATGAGGCTTTCTTCAGTCCACCAGGCGACACTGAGGTAGTCCTGCAGGCGTCCGCAGGCCTTGCGTCACCTCCTATTCATACTTCTTGTCCAGTCTTTACGTATTTCTGAGACAGTAGCACCTTGTTTATTCAGACCCTTATTTGTAGCAATCATAGACTGTCCGTGAAATTGTGACACCAGATTTTGGGGGTTGTTGTTAAGGATTTTGTAATACTATTTACTTAAGTTGTTAGATTTCATTTCTTCCGCACTTTGATTTCTAGTTGTTCTTATATATCACTGTTAAATGCTAAATAATAAAGGAACATGTTAGAATAACTGGTAACGTTGGCTTGTCTAGCGGGTTCAACGTTAGACGTCATCACAATCCCGACGGTGGGATTTCGGATCGTGACACTAATGCTGAAGTTTCACGGACATAGTTAAGTAAGTAAAAGTTTTGCTCTTTCGAAAAAGTTTAAGTTTTTCAATAAGATGATCATACATATATATATTTAACATTGTATGCGCTGAAAATGGGCCACAATGCACCTATACCTTGTTAAGTAAAGGGAAAATAACCTTACAAAACCTATAGCTGAAGGTTAATTAGTCCGGCCTAATTACCATGTGATGTTACAGCACAAAACAGATCTATTTATATATACCATATTAGCGCACAAAAAGAGTTGCTCTTACTGAGAACTTAACTCATATATATTTCGTGCATTACTCGTTATTTTCATTGTAATATTTTAACTTCATGATCAAAGTTTTGTATTATAGAGTTGTACTTCTATTGTCTCAGTAAAGGTGGTGGAGGGAGATCAAGGTCACTGGTCAGTTTGCAGCTTTTGAAAAATTATATAATAAAAAAGGAAATCGAAACATTCAAATGGGGCTTATGTCTCATAGATTGAAACTGGCTTATGCAATAAGAATAAACTTGTTACCACCAAAGGATGTGGTGCAGCGAATGAGGCTCCTCTTCCCTTAACTAGTGATTTCGAGTTCGAGCCCTGATCAGTGGGAGCGCTTAACTCGAATGTAGTCCTACACGACGTGAATCCGGATATAATCGGGCTTCAATACAGGTGGCGAGGAAACCAAAAAAACAGAGTTGTTAACTTCAAGGGAGAAAACATCACTGTCCTTGATTGTATACCATAAGACTTTCCGTAGACAAAATGTTGATTTGACTTCAAAATCTATAGTTGTTTGTCTTGAATGATAGACTCCTTCTTAACCTCATAGGTATCGCTAGCTGGTATTTCATTTTATGAAAACAAAGGTTTCACTAAGAAACATTCATTAAACACAAGAAGAAAAATACATGGATACAAGACACAAAATTGCTTTTAAAGGATGCATTTTAAGATATGGTATCCTTGCTTTTTAAAAATATTTACGGCACCTTTTTTTAAAAAAAATTCAATCATATATGAGTATATAGTTAAGGGGGAGAAAGTAGAAGAAAGAATTTTTTTTGCTAATTAATTAATATCTATTTTAATTTGCCTTTTGTGGGTGATTTGTAATGGTCTTATGATTGTGTTAAACTAATTGATATTGGTCATTTATGTGCATCACTACACTAAACACCAAAAAAGACATAGGTATCAACGTAATGACATGAAAACTACGTTGTTTTGCTCTTTAAACCTTTGAAATCTACGTTGTCTATGTGTCTAATGTTGGCTTAGAGGAGTTTGAACACCTATAAATTTAATTTCTCATACACTAATTCATACAACTCAATAATTAATCGTGCTTTCTTTGTTAACCTCAAAATACTAGCTATACAATGATTAGATATATCGTATTTCTGGTTCTTCTCTCAATTGTTGAAGGTCGAAGTATCTCTCGATTCCTAACAGAAAAATCGACAGGGACCATATGGGCTGTCCTAGTTGCTGGCTCCAATGGATGGTGGAACTACAGGCACCAGGTTATCATCGATCCTAACTATATTTCCTCTAAATTATCAATTAATTTTCTAAAGCTTTGTAATGTTATAATTTTCATTATGGAAATGTCATTATCGATCAGTTACTCTACAAATAACTTTGAACTAAAACATGCTTATCTTTAGACTTGAGTGAGACCTTACCGTTAGAGTTCCTCATTTATTTTTATATAGCAAACGGCAAAATAACCATGTATAAAACCACGTAAAGAAAGGATAACACCTTTTCTAATCCATTTTTTATATTTAGATCTTACTAATTTAGAAAAATAACCCTGCATCAGAATTTTAAAATTCGATCACCAAAATTTCAGCTACCATACTGAAAAAGTGTACGTGATGCGTGCTTTAAAATTATGGTCTGGTGGAGCTTTTTTCCCAAATAAAAATTTCTGTTAACGGGATCAAAAATCAATAGTAGCACCAAAGTGTACTGTTTCTATTATTCTCCCCAGCAAAAAAAGTAATAATTCAATACATTTATTTTTAGAATTTAATAATCCAGTTGGTTAATTAACTCAACTTTTACCTTGTTGGTAAGAATATGATTCCTCACTTTGCAATCCTCTTTACCAACGGTAAGACTGTTTTAAAAGAAATATCTCATCTTTGATCTTTTATTCTCCATATATATATAGGACTAGTAAAAAAAGAAAAGCATTTTATTCATCCAAGTAATCATTCCCTAATAATTTCAAATAATCAGACATTCCTAAACGTTTTTCTTGTATAAACTTTAGGAGCTAAAATTTAGTGGAGACTTTAGGAGATATATAGTAGTAAAACAGAACAAAAGCAAGTATACGTAAATCATAGGAAAAAAAGTAAAAACGGAAACTATATTTTTGCCAGAGATTTTATGAATGTTATTTCTTATTTTTTTCAGGCTGATGTGTGCCATGCTTACCAACTACTGAAGAAAGGTGGTCTAAAAGATGAGAACATCATCGTATTCATGTACGATGATATTGCTAATAATACAGAGAACCCTAGACCTGGAGTCCTCATCAATAACCCACACGCTCAAGATGTTTATCAAGGTGTTCCTAAGGTTAGTTTTTTGTCTATTTCGAGCTAAAATTCCTTAAATTTTTTCTCCAAGATTATAACGTTTAATTGCTTATGAGAGGTTTTTTTTTGTTTTTGTCGAGGCAGGATTATGTAGGTGAAGATGTTAATGCTGACAATTTTTTCAATGTTATACTTGCCAACAAAAGTGGTATCACTGGGGGTAGTGGGAAAATTTTGGACAGTGGTCCAAATGACAATATTTTCATCTATTATACTGATCATGGTGGCCCTGGGATTGTTTGTAAGTAGCTTCTTCACATTATTTCTCTTGTATTCTGCATAACTTTTGTGTAGCTTAATTTGTTTATTGTCATAATGGATTCACATACTAAATTGATTTAATTTTGGATTATCAGTCACTAATTTTGTTATATCTTCTTCACTATCATCTGTTGTTTATCGTACTGGAAACTAATCAAAATTTGTTTCATGCTTTTACTATTATCAGCAATGCCAACTGGACTTGTCTACGCGAACGATCTGATTAACGTGTTGAAAAAGAAGCATGCTTCTGGGACATATAGTAAAATGGTAACTTTCTTATTTCGGTCTTTACTATTTCCGTGGCACAAACTAATTTTATGTTATGTTGGATGATGTTTTTCAATCTTCAGGTATTTTACTTAGAAGCTTGCGAGTCTGGAAGTATGTTTGATGGTCTTCTTCCCGAAGGTCTAGATATCTATGTCACGACTGCATCAAAACCAGATGAAAACAGTTGGGGAACGTATTGTGGTTTGGGTGGTGGTGCTTGTTTAGTTGAGTGTCCTCCTCCCGAGTTTGACGGTGTTTGCTTGGGAGACTTGTACAGTGTTGCTTGGATGGAAGACAGGTATGCACAACTTTATTCTTGTCCCTTCAAGTGTCTGATTCAGGATTTTAATTTATAATCATGCCCAAACTGATTGCTGGTTGCAACTCTGAACAGTGATGTCCAAGATCGACAAACTACATCTTTGGATAACCAGTATGACAGGGTAAGAGCTAGTAATACTTTCTAACTATAATGTATTATTTGTAAGCTACTTGTTTAAAAACTTGAAGATCATAATATTGTCACTGGCTCAAATCCTAGACGCTATATTGATTTGTGCTTTCTTGTATTGCTTGTTCTAAAGGAAGACTAATGATTTCATTGTATGGACATGCTCAGATTGCAATCAGAACTGCAGCCAACCTAACACATGGTTCCCATGTCATGCAATATGGTGATATGGAGTTAAGTGCTGATGCTCTTTTCCAGTATATGGGTTCTGTTTCCATGGCATCTGCTCCCAGTCCCATGGATGCCACCTCATTCTTTACATCCTCAGAAAATGTTGACCAACGTGACACTGAGCTTTTCTACTTGACATCCAAAGTATGTTGTTTCTGATGTTGGAATTTTCTTCCTTGTCCACATGATTGATTCCGATTCATTTTAACTGGTCACTTGGTATTATAAGATAGAAAAAGAGAAATTATGGTTCATTCTTTCTTAATGTTGGCAGTACCAAGGTGCTCCTGAAGGATCTAACGAGGAATTTGAAGCTAATCGGAAGCTTAACGAAGCTATATCAATGAGAAATCAAGTGGACAACAGTGTAAAACGTCTCGGAGAGCTTTTGTTTGGAGTTGAAAAAGGTACTGAGGTGCTGCAGAGTGTTCGACCTGCTGGACAACCACTTGTTGACAATTGGGATTGCCTTAAATCCTATGTAAGTAATCAGCCTAATATTCAAAAATTTGTGCTACGTACTTGAATTTCTCTGTTATTTTGTCTGTTGAGAACGTGACTATTAGTCTTTTCTCATGTATAGGTCAAGACATTCGAGGCACATTGTGGAAAACTAAGCGCGTATGGGAAGAAACATGTACGTGGTATCGCCAACATCTGCAATGCTGGAATTGAGAGTGAGGAGATGGTTGCTGCAACTGCACAGGCATGTTCAAACTAACTGGGCTAGTAGAGGGTACTCTTTGCAAAGAGAGATTAATAAGTACTCCATATGTTTGGCCAGTTTGTGACATGGCAGCAAAATTTCACTTTAAATAGCTAGATAGATAGCAACGATGAGAATAAAATGACTGTTGTCCGTTCTCGTGTAGTAAGTCAAATAGAAACTTCTTAAGATTTCGTATATGTAATTCTTGTCCTTTTTATTTAAATCAAAATCATGAATGAAGAAATAATTAAGCCAAACACCCACAACGTGTGTTGAATTATCAATTGAGAAAATGAATATTTGGCCCTTTTCACATTTGACAAACCGTCATGTAGTTCCAGAAACAGTTGGAGTAATTTAAAGAATTTATGCAGAAATATCCTTGACGATAACTTTGGTACACAAGTCCTGCCAAATTGACAAAACTTTTCTTGTTCACGAGTAATGTCAAGCGGAGCATAGTTTTGAGACAAATAGTCCACAAAGTTCCGATGAATGGGCAAAACTTGCCTTGTTCACGAGTTATGACGGGCGGGCATAACTTGTACAAATTGCTCTCAAGATCTATCGAACAACAAAATTTGTTGTGTTATTCAATTGTTCGTAAGTTTTGCTGGACCGACTAGACTTTTTACTACCTTTATTCTATCTATCTTTCTAACTTTTCACAAGTTTTGATGGATAATGGATTGACAAAACTTGCATATGTTATTCAACTATAACAACGGCCTACGATCTCTTGGTATTGCAACTGCCATAACTTCATCTTAGTTATGCCCAACTGGGCATTGCAAGTGCCATATTTTCAAACGAAAATGCCTTCGATCCCACCACAACTTTAGACTAGGCTGTGTAAATGCAAGGCTAATTAGTCACAGAAACTTCAATGTGTTATTGATAGCATTGGTAATACATATACAGTAGGTGTTACAGTTGGATTAGGAGTGTAGTACATCAAAGAAGTTTACGTGATTTGTGCAACTATCTTATATTGGAAGGGTTGTTCTTATCAATAACACATTGAAGATTGGCTCTACTGGTTTGAGACCAATCTTGAACACAAAATCAGTGAATGATTTCTTTGGGAGCGGCTTTGTAAGTGCATCAGCTAGCATGTTGGCAGTGGGAGTGTGACGGACAACAACTTGATTTTTCTCCTCTGATCTCGCACAAAGTGGAAGTCGATAGCAACATGCTTCATTTGACTGTGAAACACTGGATATGTGCGACTATCTTATATATTGGAAGGGTTGTTCTTATCCTTATCAAGGCTGAAGCTAATACTTATTAATCTCTTTGCAAAGAGTACCCTCTACTAAGCAGAAATGCGTATACCAACCACAATAATGAACTTTCTCACCCTTCAATACGTCTACTTAATCCAAACTTATTGATTATAGATCAGGATATATGCATTAACTGTACAGGAACCAATCATATAATGCATGCCTTCTAGTAACTATCTATTAGCTATGTCTCGTCGCTACATTTACTTGAGCTAAATTCCAGTGCACGAACACAATTATTCAAAAGATATAACTTTCTTTTTGCATCTTACCAATTGTTGATGGTGTATTCCTGTCATATTTAACTCTAATACTTGGAATTTGGCTTTTATCCAGGTGGAAAGGGCCTTTGGCCTCTCTAGGCAGCTGCTGCCCGGAGAAGAATATAGCTCCAACCTGTGCTTTTGATTCCATCTTTGCTAAAGTGTCCGCTAGCTGATTAGAATTCTCTGTAGCAATGGGCAACATCTATACTTGCTGCACGCCTATGAAGGGCAATTTTTTCTGTGATCATGGCCATATTATAATAGATCTATGGCAAGAACAGGTTCAGACCATAGACCTCTGCTTATGAAAAACTTATTATCTCCTAGTAATTGTATCAGGTACTTCAGGTTCCTTAGCTGCTGGACTAGTATGCCTGGTTTTCTCAATGTTGTTAGGGATAGCTGGAGTGCCAATGTTAAAGGCAACCCTATGTGGGTGTTGCAAACTAAATTAAAAACTCTTAGTAAAAGGTTAACGCAATGGTCTAGGGAGGACATTGGGGACATTCATGAAGCGGTTAATAACTGGGAAGAGAAAATTCAAATCTTAGAAGAGAAGGATATTGAGGACAACTCGGAAATGAGTAGAGAAGAATTAAACAGAGCCCATGCGGAATATACTAGATGGCTTAGCATTCAAGAATCCATTTTAAAACAGAAATCAAGAGTTAAATGGTTTGAAGAGGGTGACAAAAATACCAGGTATTTTCATTGCATGCTCAGGGAAAAGAGAAGAAAACAACAGGTAAACAGAATCAAGAACCACAAGGGCAATTGGATTACGGGTGATGAGAAAATTCAGAAAGCAGCTGTCAAACACTTTAAGGCACAGCTCAACCTGCCAGAGCCAGAGTTCAATCCTCAAATTTTGGAATGTATACCAAATTGCATCACGAAACAGGAAAATAAGTATCTAAATCAGATGCCTGAAGAAGAGGAAATTAGGAAAGCAGTAATGAGCCTTAGTGGTGAGAGCACAGTCTGCCCAGACGGATATAATGGAGCTTTCTATCATAGCTGCTGAGAAATCATCGGAAAGGAGGTTGTTGCTTTTGTGACAGAGGTATTTAAAGGCAAATGTTTGACTAAGTTTTTCTCTCATACTTGCTTAGTTTTGATTCCAAAAATTGATTCTCCACCTAGTTCTCTAATTTTAGACCAATTAGTTTATCTAATTTCTCTAATAAAATCATTTCCAAAATACTCTCAATAAGACAAAACTCTCTTTTGCATAAATTAGTCTCTCCTAATCAAAGTGGCTTCGTGAAGGATAGACTAATTTATGAAAATGTGTTACTAGCTCAAGAAATTACTCACAATATTTCAAAAAAATAAATAAAGGTGGGAATGTGATCATCAAACTTGATATGGCTAAAGCCTACGATAGAATATCATGGCACTTTGTCCTTGCGGTGTTAAGAAAATTTGGATTCTCTAATCAATGGATAAACATGATTTATAACCTGATTTCTAAGGTGTGGCACTCGGTTATTGTTAATGGGGTTAGACATGGTTTCTTTTCTTCATCTCAGGGCCTTAAGCAAGGTGACCTCCTTTCCCCTCTTTGTTTATTATACCTGCTGAAGTGTTGTCCAGATCTCTCAATAGCTTGTACAATAATCCTGATTTCATTCCCTTCTCAATGCATGACAATGTCCCTAAAATTAATCACTTGGCATATGCAGATGATATAGTTATTTTCTGTAGTGGTAATTCTAAATCTATTAAACTTGTTTTGAAGCAAATAAGTGACTACGAGGATAGCTCTAGCCAGTTAGTTAATAGAGACAAGAGCTTTTTCTTTCCTGCTCCTAAGACTGCTGCTAACAGGATCAATAGAATTAGAAAGTCTACTAGTTTATGGATAAAAACTTTCCTCTCAATTATCTTGGTTGTCCAATATATGTGGGTAGGAAAAAGGCTGAATACTTTGACCCCCTTATCAGTAAAATTGTGAAAAGACTCAATGGTTGGCAGGGAAAGCTTTTAACCTATGGAGGTAAGACTGTAATGATTAATTGAAAAATATTTGGCTAATTTTTTTTGAGGTACCTCAGCTGAGCACAAAAGGTATCATTGGAGCTCTTGGAGTAACCTAGCAGTTCCTACTGATGAGGGGGGCATTGGTGTGCGTAGGTTGGAAGAAATTAGTGATATGTTGGCCATAAAAAGATTGTGGAGGATCGGGTCCACATCATCTCTTTGGGCTACATATGTCAAAAGTAAATATTGCATTAGATCACATTTGGTATCAAAAAAATGGGCTCCCGGTAATTCTCATGCATGTAATCATGTTCTTAAGATTAGGAATATGGCTAAATATCACATGATATGGCGCATTAACTCTGGTTCTAGCAGCTTTTGGTGGGATAATTGGACCTTAAAAGGTCACCTTGCAGGTCTAGTTAGTGCCACTACAAAGAACCATAAAACCAGGGTCAATGAATTCATATCAGAAGGCAGGTGGGATGTCAGCAAGTTAAGAGCAGTTCTACTTGAGCAGATGATCAACCATATCATTAGCATTGACATTGGAAGCTCTGACAAGGAAGACAAAATCTTCTGGGATCTCACGGTGAATGGCAAATATTCCAACAAGACAGCTTGGCATCTGGTAAGAAAATCTAAACCCAAACAACATCTCATAGGTAAGATATGGAATCCTAATATTCCTTTTAACATGTCCTTTTTGGTGTGGAGGCTTTGGAACGGTAAGCTCCCCTTTGATGAAGTTATTTCGAGGTTTGGGAGACAAATTGTTTCTAGGTGTAACTGATGTGAGAATCCCGTATATGAACATGTGTTAATTATATAAGTAAACATATAATTACCATTCAAAAACGAAATACAATCCATTAAATATAAGTAATCGACAGCTGCCACTAAATCAATCATGAGATGACCTTTTGATTCATCTATGAGAATTCAGCGATTCGCATGGTAAAGGTTTTTTTCATCAAAAGGAGAAGTCAGTTATTCATGATACATTAGCAAATTTAAGGTAAAAGAGCCACGAGTTTCACGTACAAGCCATGTGGTGAATTGTTCATCCAAGAAAACCTCATGTACAAAAGTCTTTGAGAAACTAGCTAGAAGAAAGCTACATCTATTTTTATTCATTCTAATAAAACAAGAACGAACTACATCTACGTCGTGATGACATGACAAACTTATTAAATGACAAGAAATTTCGTTTAAAGCAATGATAATCATAAGTGTATTGCAATTGTCAATGTCTTGACATATTTCGTGACTTCCTATGAATGTTTTGCCCTTTAGAACTTTGATAGTCTATTAAGTGATACGTCCCTAATGTTGGCACAAGGAGTTTGAACTATATAAATTTCTTATACATCTATTCAAACAACCAAGTATAATTCCATACTTTTGAGTGTTTTCTTTGTTAAACTCAAAACATAATACGATGATATTTAGGTACAAAATCGGTATCGTGTTTCTTGTTGTCCTCTCAATTTGGGTTAGGATTGAAGGTCGTAGTATCTCGCAATTCTTAACTGAAGAATCCCAAGGAACCAAATGGGCTGTACTACTTGCTGGCTCCAATGGCTGGGAAAATTATAGGCATCAGGTTGTTATTCCAACCATTTTGCTTTTACATTGTCTTATTTTATATATATATTTATAATAGAAGCTCAGAAATTTTTATATTAATTATATTTTTATATAGTTATTACTCAGTTAAAAATATACCTCATGTTTTTCAAATCTAGCGAAGGAATATTTCAAGTTAAATATACTATTTTTATTCACCAATCTTCAACATTTTCAAAAGTGAAAATTCATGTCAGACATAATTTCACTCTTTTAACTTCAACCAAATATTTTCAAACCCTACTTAATAATTTGGGATAATACATAATTATCCCATACTTAATTCATGTCCCACTTTACCAGTTGGACCCCCATACTTTGCGGCGGTCCTATAACCGGAGGATTTGCAGCAGTACCCTATATTTGTGCTACCTTTTAACCTGTACCCTATTTTTTTAAATTATTGATTTGGTAGCCAGTTGACAAAAAATCCGTAATAATATGACAATTACACCCCTTATAAATCGCGTGATCAGCAACATCATTCATGAAAAAAGATCTCCTCTTGTCGTCTCAGCAGCTTTATCAAAAAATCAAAAAATTATCCAGATTCATATTTCGAATCACACTTACATGAAGTTGTTTCATGTTGAAGCTAAAAACTTCATGCTAATGTAGCATGAAGTTGTTTCATGTTGAAGCTAAAATTCATGCTAATATAGCATGAAGTTGTTTTACATTGAAGCTAAAACGTCATGCTAATGCATGCTGAAGTTATTTATCCTCCAGTCTACAGCTTTGTCATGAGTTTTACGAAACTTTAGTCTAAACATGTTGAAGTTATTTAGTTCATTTGCAAAAACTTCAGTTTAAACATGCTGAAGTTATTTAGTTCATTTCCGAAAACTTCAGAGTAAACATGCTTAAGTTTTTGTCTTGCAGTACGTAATTTTCTAATGAGTTTTTTATTATGCATGCTTAAGTTAATTTGGTTCATGTGCTAAAACTTCAGACTAAACACGATTAAGATATTTAGTTCATTTGCTAAAATTTCAGACTAATCATGCTTAAGTTATTTAGTTCATATGCTAAAACTTCATGCCAAAACATGCTGAAATTTTGTCCTGCAGTCTACAGCTTTGTCAATAGTCCTGAAGGACAAAATCGTCTTTTTAAAATGCTTTTAACAAGAAAAGGGTACGATACAAACGGAAAAACAAAACAGGTATAAGTTAACCCTATGACCCCCGTAGCTTTGTTTGAAATATAATAAATACTACCTTTGATCATGGCTAACACCAGTTTCAACTAAAATTGTATATGACACGCACCAACCATATTTGACATGTATTTTTATACTACATAATTTTTTTAATAATTATTTATTGTATCTTCCTTTTCTTTTTCTTTTTTCCTTTTCTGTATCTCCCAAACGCCCTCCCCCGCCCCTTCAAGTCTCCTTCATCGTCCCACCCCCAACTGAATATTTCTTCTTTTTGGATTCTTAGTTTCATTCCACCTCCGTACTCATTTCTTCTTCTTTTTTAAATATTCCCTCATTATTTAAAATACCGAACTCACCGACCATTGTCGCCGGTGAAAATTTACGAAAAAGAAAGAAGAAAAAGAAAAATAAAAGAAGTGAAACAAGGCACTAAAGATAACTTTAAGTATAGAAGGGAAGGATTTTGTAACAGAAACGGCGAAGGTTTAAAACTCCAACGAAATAGTCATCGAAAAACATGGCAATTTTTTTTTCAAAATTGAAATCCCTTTCTCAATTTTATATATTCCCACTTGGTATCATTTTTCATTAGGTTATTGCTAATTTGTTGGTCTTTAGCGTTGGATTTTATTCTTCAGTTAATAATGGTGTCACGATCCATTTTCTAAACAAGCCTGGACCGGCACCCGATCACTAAACATGACCCAGCGAACCATCTGCTCTTATCAAATCTATTATAACCTCAAACTTTATATGCAATAAGGCAATACTATAACCAAATACTTTTAATTAATTTAAATATCTAAAATAAACCAACTCCAAAACTTTTATTCGTAGAAAACAATGAAATACAACTAAGTTATTATCAAAAACATATGAATCTTAACCAACCGACTGTGTCTATGAAGCCTCTACTGATAAACTGATGCAGTGCTCAGGACATGAGATTTCCTGGCTAGTTCTCTAAGTAAATAAAGAAATAGCTATGTAAAGATGACTCTAAGGGATACTCCACGAACAAAAGCGGAGCTCACCAATAGCACTGGAAGGGAGAGAAGTCCTAAACTGTAGCCTGCTCGCTTGCAAAACCGGTTCCTACGTTGTACTGCAGACTAACGTAGGTTTTCAAAAGAGAACATCAGTATCATCCATTGTACTCAGTGAGTCTCAACGACAGGGAACGAAACATAATACAATACACATTATATTACGAGCAAATAATTTAAGTGCATAGAAATCATAAAGCTTCTAGGAACAATTCAAAAAATATTGCATAATAGCATTTTATGAATATTCTAAAAGAAATTCATTTCTTTTTCAAAAAAAAAAAATACTTCTCTTTATACTTTGGGAGTTCCAACTATCCTGACCTATTTCTGTCTTAGTTACCGTGTGATCAGCACGGGTTCGATCCCAACCTGATCGAATAGGCCCAATCCACGAGGTGCCACTCGCTTCATGGTTCTCAGCGCTCATGTATCATACCTTAGCCTGGCTAAGTGAATTCTCAGCAACGAGACCCTCGGCTCGTGTGCTTCCTACTTTGGCACAAGTTATTTCAGGAAGTCAACGCCTTGGTCAGGATCCTCGGCCTGGACGATGACCCCTTCTCAGAATAAAGGATACTCCCAAATTTTTCTTTTTTTCTAAAACTTCTTCTTGTGACTTTTCAAGTCTAAATTTTTCAAACATACTTATTCTAGAATTCTTAAATGCAAGGTGTGGCATAAGAATGAAATAAACATTCAAAATTATTTCTAAATATTCTTGCTTTTTCATGAATTTTTAACATGAAAATGGCATATAAGAATAACACAAAAATCTGAAAATTTAGGCACATATATCAAAATAAATCATCTAACTTTAACTAAAATAATTATAAGCTAATAGGAACTCACTAACTTCAATTAAGTACATATTCACTCTTTTAGCCAATCAAACACCTTGTATGCATACTTTTGTGAGTTAAACCACTTTGGTAAAGGGTCATATCACTCACCTCAAAACTTCTCGAGCCAATACTTAGGCCCCAGTCCAATTGACACCAGTCAAACAATCAATTCTACAATAACCAGTGCATTTAATCAATTTTAAAGTTTCATACCTAAACATGAAATCTATTGTTGATATAGAAAAAGAAAGGAATTAACTATTCAACTCTTACCTATTACTACTGTAGGGTAATTAAGAATAGGAAATTCTATATACCTGGGGAAAAAATAAGTGAGTTATGAAGAACCCTAGAATTTTCGTTGCCCTGCGTGAATAATTTTGCTGCCTCTGTTTCTCTTTTCCTTATCATATTTGCGTGAATGAACAAACGTTTAAACCTTCTGTTTTGTTCGTATATAGTATATTTATTAGCCTGACTTTTTAAAGACTTTTTAAGCCTTTTGTCTCACTTTAGTCCAAGTTTAAGCCTTTCCTTTCCTCTATGGGCCTTAGGCCCAATTTTAAGTGTCTTGTTTTTAGGAGTGTTACAATCTTCCCTCCTTAAAAACATTCATCCTCGAATGTTTCTAGGGATTTATTCTTAAGCTAAAATCATTCCTTAGGTCCTTGAACCTCTTAAATTTTCATAGCACTACTCACTCTTCCAAGGGACTCCAAACTTTGGCTAACTCCCTAAATTTTCAAAACTTTCGGCAGAGTTTCCCCTGTAAATTGGACTATCCAAAAAAATATCCCTGCCACAAATACCGCAACTACACCACCTACAACCAAATATACCATAACAAGCCATTCTTAGGCACCATACATAGCTCATAAACTAGTTACACACGCTCCGGCAAGGAGGTACCACAATAACATACCAAATTCTAAAGCACAACACTTTACAAAAAGTAAATAACTTTAATGAATTAAATATACTCTAGTATAGCACTAAATTATTAAATAACTAAAGATACCCTGACAAAAACTAAATTACTTTAGCAACTAAGTATAATCTCGCAAGGACATAAACACATGCTAACTTGTATTTAATAAATAAAATATATGTCAAACCAAACCTAGGTTCACATACCTTTTTCCTAAAATAAATATGGATATTTCTTCCTCATATCTTCCTCGACCTCCCACGTAGCCTCTTTCAAATCATGATTACTCCACAAAACTTTTACCGATGCTAAATCTTTTGTTCTTAACTTTCTTACTTGCTCATCGAGAATTTCTATAGGTACCTCTTCATAAATCAAGCCTTCTTTAATTTCTATGGTATCGACAGGTATTATATGCGACTCATCTTGAATGTACTTTCTAAGCATAGACACATGAAAGACAGGATGAACAGAGGAAAACTCAACGGGCAGCGCTGGCTCATAAGCCACATTTCCTTTCTTTTCTAGAATTTCATAAGGTTCGATAAATCTAGGGCCAAGTTTCCCCTTCTTACCAAACCTCATAACTCCTTTCATTGGTGAAACTTTAAAAAACACCTTGTCGCCAACCATGAACTCTAAGTCACGATGCCTCTTGTCAGAATAGGACTTTTGACGACTCTGAGCCGCTTTCAGTCTTTACCTGATTAGGTGGACTTTCTCTTAGGCCTCACAAACAAACTCTGGACCAATCAACGGCACCTCTGCTGGTTCAAACCAACCCACTAGAGACCTACATCTTCGCCCATACAACGCTTCATAAGGAGCCATACCGATGCTAGCCAAATAGCTGTTATTGTAAGCAAATTCTATAAGTGGCAAGTGATCATCCCAATTACCTCCAAAATCTATAACACATGCTCGCAGCATATCTTCGAGAGTCTGAATGGTCCTTTCTTCCTGGCCATCGGTCTGTGGATGGAAAGCGGTGCTCAAATTGACCTTAGTACCTAATCTTTTCTGAAATGCTTGCCAAAAATACGCCGTGAGCTGAGGGCCTCTTTCAGATATGATTGAAACTGGAGTACCATGCAATCTGACTATTTCTTTAATATATAACTGTGCATACTGCTCTGCAGAATCTATCGTCTTTACTGGTAAGAAATGCGCTGACTTTGTCAGTCGGTCTACAATAACCCAAATTGAATTATGCTTACGGTATGTGCGAGGTAGACCTACTACGAAATCCATATTAATCATCTCCCACTTCCACTGTGGTATCTCTATATCTTGAGCTAGGCCACCAGGCCTCTGATGCTCGGCTTTGACTTGCTGGCAATTCAAACATTTAGCCACATGATCTGCTACTTGCTTCTTCATGCCTTTCCACCAATATACCTCTTTCAAATCTAGATACATTTTGGTAGCACCTGGGTGGATAGAGTACCTCGAACTGTGAGCTTCTTCCACTATGGCCTTCCTAAGACCATCTACATCAGGCACACATAACCGATCATTCAACTTCAAAACTCCGTCACTTCCTAGAGTGAAAGTGGTGATTTCTTTATTTATGACTCCTTCTTTTAACTTCACTAAGTACGGATCTTCGTCTTGCTTAGCCTTAACATGCGCAACAAGGGAGGATTGCGCTAAGGCATAAGCATTTATACCTCCTTCTTCGGTCTCATCCAATCTAATTCCATCATTTGCCAGTTTTTGAATTTTCGACCCAAAGTTCGCCTTTGTACTGCAAGATGGGCCAAGACACCTGTGGACTTCCTACTAAGTGCATCTGCTACCACATTAGCTTTGCCCGGGTGATAAAGGATATTGATGTCATAATCTTTGAATAGCTCGAGCCACCTTCTCTGTCTGAAATTTAATTCTTTTTGCTTGAAAATGTACTGGAGGCTTTTGTGATCTGTAAACACTTCAGAATGCTCGCCATAAAGGTAGTGTCTCCATATTTTTAATGCAAACACCACTGCTGCAAGCTCCAAGTCCTGGGTGGGGTAGTTCTTTTCATGATTTTTTAACTGTCTGGAAGCGTAGGCAATAAATTTCCCATTTTGCATAAGAACACAACCAAGACCCACTCTAGAGGCATCACAATACAATGTGAACCCACCCGAACCTGTCGGCAAGGTTAACACAGGTGCAGTGGTCTACCTCTTCTTTAATTCTTGAAAACTCTGCTCACAAGCGTCTGACCACTGGAACTTAACTGCTTTCTGAGTCAACTTAGTTAATGGAGCTGCAAGTGAGGAAAACCCCTCTACAAACCTTCTATAGTAGACAACTAACCCCAAGAAAATCCTGATTTCGGTTGGTGTTGTCGGCCTAGGCCAACTTTTGACTGCTTCTGTCTTATGAGGATCTACTTCTATGCCTTCACTAGATACCACATGGCCGAAGAACGCCACTGACTACAACCAGAACTCACATTTTGAAAATTTGGCATAAAGCTCATTCTCCTTCAAGGTATTCAAGGCTATCCTGAGGTGTTCGACATGCTCAACCTTGCTCTTAGAGTATACCAAAATATCATCTATAAACACTATAATAAAGTTATCCAGGAATGGCTTGAAAATTCTGTTCATGAGGTCCATGAATGTAGCTGGAGCATTTGTCAACCCGAAGGACATCACTAGAAATTCATATTGCCCGTAGCGAGTTTTAAAGGCTGTTTTAGATATATCTTCTTCTCTGATTCTCAACTGATGGTACCCCGACCTCAAGTCTATTTTTGAAAAGTACTTTGCACCTTGAAGTTGATCAAATAAATCATCAATTCTTGGAGGTGGGTACTTGTTGTTAATGGTAACTTTATTCAACTGCCGATAGTCGA
This sequence comes from Nicotiana undulata, assembly GCA_005239495.1. Taxonomy (NCBI): domain Eukaryota; kingdom Viridiplantae; phylum Streptophyta; class Magnoliopsida; order Solanales; family Solanaceae; genus Nicotiana; species Nicotiana undulata. Next base: position 15,633 of record ML279928.1, on the reverse strand, counting down.
CACACATTCTAAAAGACCCATCTTTCTTCTTGACAAACAGGACCGGGGCACCCCACGGTGAAACACTCGGCCTGATGAAGCGCTTTTCAAGAAGGTCTTTCAACTGTTCTCTCAACTCATTAAGTTCTGCTGGAGCCGTCCTATAAGGAGGTATAGATATGGGCTGAGTGCCTGGCATGAGATCAATGCCAAAGTCTATGATTCTTTCAGGAGGAAGCCCGGGAAGGTCGTCTGGGAAAACTCCTGGAAATTCTCTAACAACTGGAACTGACTGAAGAGATGGTGGCTCGGATTCTGGATTAGTGATGTGAGCCAAATAGGCGAGACACCCCTTAACGATCATTTGTTGTGCCTTAAGGTAAGAAATAAACTTACCTACAAGCGATGATGAACTAACCTTCCACTCTAAGACTTCTTCATTTAGAAATTGGAACCTGACTATGTTGGCATGACAAACATGGCATAGCAGGAAGACAACCAATCCATTCCCATGATCACATCGAAATCCACCATTTCTAATTCTATGAGATAGGCCTTGGTGTTGCGACCTTGGACTGAAACTATACAACCTCTATAGACTCTCGTGACTTTCACTAACTCGCCTACTGGAGTAGATACTAGGAATGGCTCACTAAGTTGTTTAGGTTCTAGCCCGAGGTTAATTGCAAAGTATGGAGTCACATATGAAAACGTTGAACCTGGATCCATTAAGGCATAAGAATTATGTGAGCAGACTAAAAGTATACCTGTAATAACTTCTGTAGATGCCTCTACACTCTGAAGATCAAGTGTAGCAAACAAACGAGGTTGTCCCCCTCACTGAGTAACTCGGTCTGCACCTCTGCCTGCCCCATGCCCCGTTGATTATGAGAACCACAAGCCTAAGGTGGTGCAACTGCAGTAGCTGAGGAACTAGAAGGACGAGATGATCCATCACTGAAATTACGTCGCAACTTTGGGAAGTTGGCCTTTATATGAACAATGTCTCCAGAATGATAGCAACCATGAAACCCGCTTGCACTAACCTGAATGTTGCCGCTTACAGGTTCCGCAAAGACCTCGTTGGTTTGAATGTTGCTCAACATGACTTTGGCTATGTGAGGATGATGTCCTAAAATTCTGATTCTGGCGAGACTCGTTTCCATAACTCTGAGTGCGTCTGAAGGAAGATCCACCACCTGACTGATGACTGAACTGAGCTTGTGCTAATGACCTCTTATTAGAGGAATCCCTTTCGCCTCCGCTGGATGTAGCATTAACCTGCCCGCTGTCCGAGCTTTCTTGTTATGCTCCTTTTCTTATCTCCTTTGTTGTCTGTCTTTTTCTAAGTGCTTGGCGAATCCCACAACCGAGGAGAAGGTTGTCATCCCTACCACTACAGCTGATGTTGTATCCTTAATGTCATAAGCCAAACCGCCAACAAACCTGCGAATCTTTGCTTTTTCTGTCTGAACCATGTGAGGAACATGCTTATCCAACCTTATGAATTCCATGTAGTACTCTTGCACACTTTTATTCCCTTGCTTGAGTTGTTCGAACTCTGTAGCCTTAGCTTCCCTATCCTCTTCCAAGATAAAGTTAGCCATGAAGGCCCCTTCAAATTCTTCCCAAGTAGGCGGACCATCATCTTCGTCTCTTTCCTTTTCCCACATCTCAAACCAAGCGCCATTCACATTTCTAAGCTGATAAGCAACCAGCTCCACAACTTCATCATCGAATGCCTTCACCGCTCAGAGGGCTTTCTTGACACCATCCAGCCACAACATTAGATCTTCATCAGCTATAGAACCATGGAACAATGGAAGACTCAACTTCAAAAATTCATTCACTCTTGAGGACTCAGAATTGTTTTGTCTATTTGATAGAGGTGGAATCTCATCTCTTCTCTCGTTCTGGTTCGCCATGAAGTCTTTAAACATATCCATAGCACTGTTGACAACATTAAACATCTGACCCACCTCTGGAGATATAGCTGTCTGAGTCGGGGCTGCTGTTAGGGGCGGCACTGGATCCAAAGGTACCAGATCATCATGCTCCACCCCTGATTCCTGTTCAACCCAGGGTACTTGAACCCCCTTTGTGGATTTACCCTTCCTTTTTTGAGTTGAAGCCCTTTTTGTTTTGCCTTGAGCCACAATAGTAGCAATAGTTTCTTGAGCAACATCCTGAGTGTCGGTGTCAGAGTTGCGGGTACGAGCCATTTCTGCGAGTTTTGGAGAAACGAATACATTAAATAATTTCTTAGAGGTAGGATCTAGTGCACGATCTAAAGTATGAAAAAAATAAGACTTTTCCTGAATGCTTGTAGCCTCCTGTTTATAAGTATGGCAGGCTTCATACCCATAAACAAGACTCTACTAACACAGATTCATAGACCCCTAGGACTCCATAAACCTGAGGCTCTGATACCAAGTTTGTCACGACCCATTTTCTAAACAAGCCGGGACCGGCACCCGATCACTAAACATGACTGAGCGAACCATCTGCTCTTATTAAATCTCTTATAACCTCAAACTTTATACGCAATAAGGCAATACTATAACCAAATAATTTTAATTAATTTAAATATCTAAAATAAACCAACTCCAAAACTTTTATTCATAGAAAACAATGAAATACAACTAAGTTATTATAAAAAACATCTGAATCTTAACCCACCGACTATGTCTATGAAGCCTCTACTGATAAACTGACGCACTGCTCAGGACATGAGATTTCCTTGCCAGTTCTCTAAGTAAATAAATAAATAACTATGTAAAGATGATTCTAAGGGATACTCCACGAACAAAAGCGGAGCTCACCAATATCACTGGAAGGGAGGGAAATCCTAAACTGTAGCTTGCTCGCTTGCAAAACCGGTTCCTACGTTGTACCGCAGACCAACGTAGGTTCCTAAAAGAGAACGTCAGTACCATCCATTGTACTCAGTGAGTCTCAACGACAGGGAACGAAACATAATACAATACACATTATATTACGAGCAAATAATTTAAGTGCATAGAAATCATAAAGCTTCTAGGAACAATTCAAAAAATATTGCATAATAGCAGTTTATGAATATTCTAAAAGAAATTCTTTTCTTTTTTAAAAAAAATATACTTCTCTTTATACTTTGGGAGTTCCAACTGTCCTGACCTATTTCTGTCTTAGTCACCGTGTGATCGGCACAGGTTCGATCCCAACCTGATCGAATAGGCCCAATCCACGAGGTGCCACTCGCTTCATGGTTCTCAGTGCTCATGTATCATACCTTAGACTGGCTACGTGAATTCTCAGCAACGAGACCCTCGGCTCGTGTGCTTCCTACTTTGGCACAAGTTGTTTCAGGAAGTCAACGCCTTGGTCAAGATCCTCGGCCTGGGCGATGACCCCTTCTCAGAATAAAGGATACTCCCAAAAATCTTTTTTTTTTCTAAAACTTCTTCTTGTGACTTTTCAAGTCTAAATTTTTCAAACATACTTATTCTAGAATTCTTAAATGTAAGGTATGGCATAAGAATGAAATAAGCATTAAAAGTTTTTTCTAAATATTCTTGCTTTTTCATGAATTTTTAACATGAAAATGGCATATAAGAATAACACAAAATCTGAAAATTTAGGCACATATATCAAAATAAATCAACTAACTTTAACTAAAATAATTCTAAGCTAATAGGAACTTACTCACTTCAATTAAGTACATATTCACTCTTTTAGCCAATTCATCAAACACCTTGTATGCATACTTTTGTGAGTTAAACCACTTTGGTAAAGAGTTATATCACTCACCTCAAAACTTCTCGAGCCAATACGTAGGCCCCAGTCCAATTGACACCAGTCAAACAATCGATTCTACAATAACCAGTGCATTTAATCAATTTTAAAGTTGCATACCTAAACATGAAATCTATTGTTGATAAAGAAAAAGAAAGGAATTAACTATTCAACTCTTACCTATTACTACTGTAGGGTAATTAAGAATAGGGAATTCTATATACCTGGGAAAAAAATAAGTGAGTTATGAAGAACCCCAGAATTTTCGTTGCCCTGCGTGAATAATTTTGCTGCCTCTATTTCTCTTTTCCGTATTAGATTTGCGTGAATGAATAAACGTTTAAACCTTCTGTTTTGTTCGTATATAGTATATTTTTTAGCCTGACTTTTTAAAGACTTTTTAAGCCTTTTGTCTCACTTTAGTCCAAGTTTAAGCCTTTTCTTGCCCTCACGTACAGACTACTCTATGGGCCTTAGGCCCAATTTTAAGTGTCTTTTTTTGTTATGAGTGTTACAATCTTCCCTCCTTAAAAACATTCATCCTCGAATGTTGTTAGGGCTTTATTCTTAAGCCAAAATAATTCCTTAGGTCCTTGAACCTCTTAAGTTTTCATAGCACTACTCACTCTTCCAAAGGACTCAAAACTTTGGCTAACTCCCTAAATTTTCAAAACGTTCGGCAGAGTTTCCCTTGTAAATTGGACTATCCAAAAAAATATCCCTGCCACAAATACCGCAACTACACCAAATACAACCAAATATACCATAACAAGCCATTCATAGGCACCATACACAGCTCATAAACTAGTTACACACGCTCCGGCAAGGAGGTACCACAATAACCTACCAAATTCTAAAGCACAACACTTTACAAAAAGTAAATAACTTTAATGAATTAAATATACTCTAGTATAGCTAAATTATTAAATAACTAAAGATACCCTGACAAAAACTAAATTACTTCAGCAACTAAGTATAATCTAGCAAGGACATAAACACATGCTAACTTGTATTTAATAAATAAAATATATGTCAAAACAAACCTAGGTTCACATACCTTTTTCCTCAAATAAATATAGATATTTCTTCCTCATATCTTCCTCGACCTCCCACGTAGCCTCTTTCAAATCATGATTACTCCACAAAACTCTTACCGATGCTAAATCTTTTGTTCTTAACTTTCTTACTTGCTCATCGAGAATTTCTATAGGTACCTCTTCATAAATCAAGCCTTCTTTAATTTCTATGGTATCGACAGGTATTATATGCAACTCATCTTGAATGTACTTTCTAAGCATAGACACATGAAAGACAGTATGAACAGAGGAAAAATCAACGGGCAGCGCTAGCTCATAAGCCACATTTCCTTTCTTTTCTAGAATTTCATAAGGTCCGATAAATCTAGGGCCAAGTTTCCCCTTCTTACCAAACCTCATAACTCTTTTCACATGTGAAACTTTAAAAAACACCTTGTCGCCAACCATGAATTCTAAGTCACGATGCCTCTTGTCAGAATTGGACTTTTGACGACTCTGAGCCGCTTTCAGTCTTTCCCTGATTAGCTGGACTTTCTCTTAGGCCTCACAAACAAACTCTGGACCAATCAACGGCACCTCTGCTGGTTCAAACCAACCCACTAGAGACCTACATCTTCGCCCATACAACGCTTCATAAGGAGCCATACCGATGCTAGCCAGATAGCTGTGGCAAGTGATCATCCCAATTACCTCCAAAATCTATAACACATGCTCGCAACATATATTCGAGAGTCTGAATGGTCCTTTCTGCCTGGCCATCGGTCTGTGGATGGAAAGCGGTGCTCAAATTGACCTTGGTACCTAATCTTTTCTGAAATGCTTGCCAAAAATACGCCGTGAACTGAGGGCCTCTTTCAGATATGATTGAAATTGGAGTACCATGCAATCTGACAATTTCTTTAATATATAACTGTGCATACTGCTCTGCAGAATCTGTCGTCTTTACTGGTAAGAAATGCGCTTACTTTGTCAGTCGGTTTACAATAACCCAAATTGAATTATGCTTACGGTATGTGCGAGGTAGACCTACTACGAAATCCATATTAATCATCTCCCAATTTCACTGTGGTATCTCTATATCTTGAGCTAGGACACGAGGCCTCTGATGCTCGGCTTTGACTTGCTGGCAATTCAAACATTTAGCCACATGATCTGCTACTTGCTTCTTCATGCCTTTCCACCAATATACCTCTTTCAAATCTAGATACATTTTGGTAGCACCTGGGTGGATAGAGGACCTCAAACTGTGAGCTTCTTCCATTATGGCCTTCCTAAGACCATCTACATCAGGCACACATAACCGATCATTCAACTTCAAAACTCCATCACTTCCTAGAGTGAAAGTGGTGATTTCACTATTTATGACTCCTTCTTTTAACTTCACTAAGTACGGATCTTCGTCTTGCTTAGCCTTAACATGTGCAACAAAGGAGGATTGCGCAAAGGCATAAGCAGTTATACCTCCTTCTTCGATCTCATCCAATCTAATTCCATCATTTGCCAGTTTTTGAATTTCTCGACCCAAAGTTCGCCTTTGTACTACAAGATGGGCCAAGACACCCGTTGACTTCCTACTACTTGCATCTGCTACCACATTAGCTTTGCCCGGGTGATAAAGGATATTGATGTCATAATCTTTGAATAGCTCGAGCCACCTTCTCTGTCTGAAATTTAATTCTTTTTGCTTGAAAATGTACTGGAGGCTTTTGTGATCTGTAAACACTTCAGAATGCTCGCCATAAAGGTAGTGTCTCCATATTTTTAATGCAAACACCACTGCTGCAAGCTCCAAGTCGTGGGTGGGGTAGTTCTTTTCATGATTCTTTAATTGTCTGGAAGCGCAGGCAATAAATGTTCCATTTTGCATAAGAACACGACCAAGACCCACTCTAGAGGCATCACAATACAATGTGAACCCACCCGAACCTGTCGGCAAGGTTAACACAGGTGCTGTGGTCAACCTCTTCTTTAATTCTTGCAAACTCTGCTCACAAGCGTCTGACCACTGGAACTTAACTGCTTTCTGAGTCAACTTAGTTAATGGAGATGCAAGTGAGGAAAACCCCTCTACAAACCTTCTATAGTAGACAACTAACCCCAAGAAACTCCTGGTTTCGGTTGGTGTTGTCGGCCTAGGCCAGTTTTTGACTGCTTCTGTCTTATGAGGATCTACTTCTATGCCTTCACTAGATACCACATGGCCTAAGAATGCCACTGAATGCAACCAGAACTCACATTTTGAAAATTTGGCATAAAGCTCATTCTCCTTCAAGGTATGCAAGGCTATCCTGAGGTGTTCAACATGCTCATCCTTGCTCTTAGAGTATACCAAAATATCATCTATAAACACTATAATAAAGTTATCCAGGAATGGCTTGAAAATTCTGTTCATGAGGTCCATGAATGCAGCTGGAGCATTTGTCAACCCGAAGGACATCACTAGAAATTCCTAGTGCCCGTAGCGAGTTCTAAAGGCTGTTTTAGATATATCTTCTTCTCTGATTCTCAACTGATGGTACCCCGACCTCAAGTCTATTTTTGAAAAGTGCCTTGCACCCTGAAGTTGATCAAATAAATCATCAATTCTTGGAGGTTGGTACTTGTTGTTAATGGTAACTTTATTCAACTGCCGATAGTCAACACACATTCTAAGAGACCCATCTTTCTTCTTGACAAACAAGACCGGGGCACCCCACGGTGAAACACTCGGCCTGATTAGGCCCTTTTCAAGAAGGTCTTTCAACTGTTCTCTCAACTCATTAAGTTCTGTTGGAGCCATCCTATAAGGAGGTATAGATATGGGCTGAGTGCCTGGCATGAGATCAATGCCAAAGTCTATGATTCTTTCAGGAGGAAGCCTGGGAAGGTCGTCTGGGAAAACTCCTGGAAATTCTCTAACAACTGGAACTGACTAAAGAGATGATGGCTCGGATTCTGGATTAATGATGTGAGCCAAATAGGCGAGACACCCCTTAACGATCATTTGTTGTGCCTTAAGGTAAGAAATAAACTTACCTACAAGCGATGCTGAACTACCCTTCCACTCTAAAACTTCTTCATTTAGAAATTGGAACCTGACTATCTTGGCATGACAATCTAACATGGCATAGCAGGAAGACAACCAATGCATACCGATGATCACATCGAAATCCACCAGTTCTAATTCTATGAGATCGGCCTTGGTGTTGCGACCTTGGACTGAAACTATACAACCTCTATAGACTCTCGTGACTTTCACTAACTCGCCAATTGGAGTAGACACTGGGAATGGCTCACTAATTTGTTCAGGTTCTAGCCCGAGGTTAATTGCAAAGTATGGAGTCACATATGAAAATGTTGAACCTGGATCCATTATGGCATAAGAATTATGTGAGCATACTAAAAGTATACCTGTAATAACTTCTGCAGATGCCTCTGCACTTTGAAGATCAAGTGTAGCAAACAAACGAGGTTGTCCCCCTCCCTGAGTAACTCGGTCTGCACCTCTGCCTGCCCCATGCCCGGTTGATTATGAGAACCACGGGCCTAAGGTGGTGCAACTGCAGTAGCTGAGGAACTAGAAGGACGAGATGATCCATCACTGAAATTACGTCGCAACTTTGGGAAGTTGGCCTTTATATGAACAATGTCTCCAGAATCATAGCAACCATGAAACCCGAACTTGCACTGACCTGAATGTTGCCGCTTACAGGTTCCGCAAAAACCTCGTTGGTTTGAATGTTGCTCAACATGACTTTGGCTATGTGAGGATGATGTCCTAAAATTCTGATTCTGGCGAGATTGGTTTCCATAACTCTGAGTGCGTCTAAAGGAAGACCCACCACCTGACTGATGACTGAACTGAGCTTGTGCTAATGACCTCTTATTAGAGGAATCCCTTCCGCCTCCGCTGGATGTACCATTAACCTGCCCGATGTCCGAGCTTTCTTGTTATGCTCTTTTTCTTATCTCCTTTGTTGTCTGTCTTTTTCTAAGTGCTTAGCGAATCCCACAACCAAGGAGAAGGTTGTCATCCCTACTACTACAGTTGATGTTGTATCCTTAATGTCATAAGCCAAACCGCCAACAAACCTACGAATCTTTGCTTTTTCTGTCTGAACCATGTGAGGAACATGCTTATCCAACCTTATGAATTCCATGTAGTACTCTTGCACACTTTTATTCCCTTGCTTGAGTTGTTCGAACTCTGTAGCCTTAGCTTCCCTATCCTCTTCCAGGATAAAGTTAGCCATGAAGGCCCCTTCAAATTCTTCCCAAGTAGGCGGACCATCATCTTCGTCTCTTTCCTTTTCCCACATCTCGAACCAAGCGCCATCCACATCTCTAAGCTGATTAGCAGCCAGCTCCACAACTTCATCATCGAATGCCTTCACCGCTCGGAGGGCTTTCTTGACACCCTCCAGCCACAACATTAGATCTTCATCAGCTATAGAACCATGGAACAATGGAGGACTCAACTTCAAAAATTCATTCACTCTTGAGGACTCAGAATTGTTTTGTCTATTTGATTGAGGTGGAATCTCATATCTTCTCTCGTTCTGGTTGGCCATGAAGTCTTTAAACATATCCATAGCACTGTTGACAACATTAAACATCTGACCCACCTCTGGAGATATAGTTGTCTGAGCCGGGGCTGCTGTTGGGGGCGGAACTGGATCCTGAGGTACCGGATCATCATGCTCCACCCCTGATTCCTGTTCAACCCAGGGTACTTGAACCCCCTTTGTGAATTTACCCTTCCTTTTCTGAGTTGAAGCCCTTTTTGTTCTGCCTTGAGCCACAATAGTAGCAATAGTTTCTTGAGCAGCATCCTGAGTGTCGGTGTCAGAGTTGCGGGTACGAGCCATTTCTGCGAGTTTTGGAGAAACGAATACATTAAATAATTTCTTAGAGGTAGGATCTAGTGCACGATCTAAAGTATGAAAAAAATAAGACTTTTCCTGAATGCTTGTAGCCTCCTGTTTATAAGTATGGCAGGCTTCATACCCATAAACAAGACTCTACTAACACAGATTCATAGACCCCTAGGACTCCATAAACCTGAGGCTCTGATACCAAGTTTGTCACGACCCATTTTCTAAACAAGCCGGGACCGACACCCGATCACTAAACATGACCGAGCGAACCATCTGCTCTTATCAAATCTATTATAACCTCAAACTTTATATGCAATAAAGCAATACTATAACCAAATACTTTTAATTAATTTAAATATCTAAAATAAACCAACTCCAAAACTTTTATTCGTAGAAAATAATGAAATACAACTAAGTTATTATCAAAAATATCTGAATCTTAACCCACCGACTGTGTCTATGAAGCCTCTACTGATAAACTGACGCACTGCTCAGGACATGAGATTTCCTTTCCAGTTCTCTAAGTAAATAAAGAAATAGCTATGTAAAGATGACTCTAAGGGATACTCCACGAACAAAAGCGGAGCTCACCAATAGCACTGGAAGGGAGAGAAGTCCTAAACTGTAGCCTGCTCGCTTGCAAAACCGGTTCCTACGTTGTACTGCAGACCAACGTAGGTTCCCAAAAGAGAACGTTAGTACCATCCATTGTACTCAGTGAGTCTCAACGACAGGGAATGAAACATAATACAATACACATTATATTATGAGCAAAGAATTTAAGTGCATAGAAATCATAAAGCTTCTAGGAACAATTCAAAAAATATTGCATAATAGCAGTTTATGAATATTCTAAAAGAAATTCTTTTCTTTTAAAAAAATAAATATACTTCTCTTTATACTTTGGGAGTTCCAACTATCCTGACCTATTTCTGTCTTAGTCATCGTGTGATCGGCACGGGTTCGATCCCAACCTGATCGAATAGGCCCAATCCACGAGGTGCCACTCGCTTCATGGTTCTCAGCGCTCATGTATCATACCTTAGCCTGGCTACGTGAATTCTCAGCAACGAGACCCTCAGCTCGTGTGCTTCCTACTTTGGCACAAGTTGTTTCAGGAAGTCAACGCCTTGGTCAGGACCCTCGGCCTGGACGATGACCCATTCTCAGAATAAAGGATACTCCCAAAAATCTTTTTTTTCTAAAACTTCTTCTTGTCACTTTTCAAGTCTAAATTTTTCAAAAATACTTATTCTAGAATTCTTAAATGTAAGGTATGGCATAATAATGAAATAAATATTCAAAATTATTTCTAAATATTCTTGCTTTTTCATGAATTTTTATCATGAAAATGGCATATAAGAATAACACAAAAATCTGAAAATTTAGGCACATATATCAAAATAAATCATCTAACTTTAACTAAAATAATTCTAAGCTAATAGGAACTCACTCACTTCAATTAAGTACATATTCACTCTTTTAGCCAATTCATCAAACACCTTGTATGCATACTTTTGTGAGTTAAACCACTTTGGTAAAGGGTTATATCACTCACCTCAAAACTTCTCGAGCCAATACGTAGGCCTCAGTCCAATTGACACCAGTCAAACAATCGATTCTAAAATAACCAGTGCATTTAATCAATTTTAAAGTTTCATACCTAAACATGAAATCTATTGTTGATATAGAAAAAGAAAGGAATTAACTATTCAACTCTTACCTATTACTACTGTAGGGTAATTAAGAATAGGGAATTCTATATACTTGGGAAAAAACTAAGTGAGTTATGAAGAACCCTAGAATTTTCGTTGCCCTGCGTGAATAATTTTGCTGCCTCTGTTTCTCTTTTCCGTATCAGATTTGCGTGAATGAACAAACGTTTAAACCTTCTGTTTTGTTCGTATATAGTATATTTATTAGCCTGACTTGTTTAAGGCTTTTTAAGCCTTTTGTCTCACTTTGGTCCAAGCTTAAGCCTTTCCTTGCCCTCACGCACAGACTACTCTATGGGCCTTAGGCCCAATTTTAAGTGTCTCTTTTTATCTTTAGGAGTGTTACAAATGGCTTCTTAGTGCTAGGCATTGGCTTCAGTAGGGTATTTTGTTAAGGAAAAAGATGAAGAGAAGAAATAGAAGAAAAAGTAAAAGGATATTAATTAAAAAAAAAGTGAAAATAATAAATAAACAGAGTTGGGCGTTGTTTTAACATTCCACGCGCTAACATTTCGTGAAAAATAATTTAGACGCCACGTGGGCTCAAAAGGTGGTACTTATACCACTTCGAACAAAGATAAGGGGGTCATAAGACTCCGGTAAAATTTAGGGGTGCAACTGATAAACTGAAACAACCCAATGAGGTAATTATGTATCATTCCTAATAATTTCAAATAAATACTGTTTTTTTTTAAAATGCACTTTAGGCAGCAAAATCTCGATGGAGATCTTTATAATGCAACTTACATTGAACGATCAAACAACCTAGAGAAACGACCTACTCTGTTATTTTTGCCAGAGCTATATGAATGTTGTTTCTAATTACCTCGGTCGTCATTGACTGATTTCAGGCGGATGTATGCCACGCTTACCAATTAGTGAAGGATGGTGGTCTAAAAGATGAAAACATCATTGTATTCATGTACGATGATATTGCTAACAATACTATGAATCCCGGACCTGGAGTCATTATCAATAATCCACATGGTCAAGATGTTTACAAAGGTGTTCCTAAGGTTTGTTTTTGTTCTTTCCTGCTTCAATTCCTTGAAAATTTTCAAGAGTAAGAGTTTTTGCTTAATTATGAGGTGTTATTATTTTCTTGAGGCAGGATTACGTAGGAAAAGATGTTAATGCTCACAATTTTTACAATGTTATCCTTGCGAATAAAAGTGGTGTCACTGGGGGCAGTGGGAAAGTAGTGAACAGTGGTCCAAATGACCATATCTTAATTTACTTACTCTTCTATTTTACATTAATTGAGTTTAGGGGTTCTTGATTTCCATTTGAATGCTAATGCTAAATATTTGATTCTAGTATATATTGGATTATTAGTCACTACAGTTGAACGTGGATAGACTTTTCAAATAAAAGTATTATAAATGTGGTCAAGATGACTTTTGTGATAACTAAAGTAAAGTAAAATGATTTTTGTGTAACAAAAAAAAGAAAAATAACTTTTGGGTAATGAACACAAAGTTGAATGACTTTTGCATAACAAAGAAAAGAAAAGTGACTTTTGACTAACAAACACAAAGCTAAATGACCACCCATGAAATTTACTCGTATTTATTTCATGCTTTTACTGTTGTCAGCTATGCCAAGTGGAGAAGATGTTTATGCAAATGATCTGATTAATGTGTTGAAAAAGAAGCATGCTTCAGGGACATTTGACAGATTGGTAAGTGGTAACTTGCTAGTTTAAATCATTCAAGATTTCGATTATTGTTGAAATTTTGATGTCCGTATATTTTATGTTCTTCAGGTGTTTCACTTAGAAGCTTGTGAGTCTGGTAGCATGTTTGATGGTCTTCTTCCCGAAGGTCTGGACATCTATGTCACCACTGCATCAAAACCCGATGAAAACAGTTGGGCAACGTATTGTGGTACCTATGGTGCCTGCATAGTGGAGTGTCCCCCTCCTGAGTTTAACGGTGTGTGCTTGGGAGACTTGTCCAGTGTTGCCTGAATGGAAGACAGGTGTATATATATATATATATATACACACAATTTTATCTTGTCCCTTCTTTGGTAATCAAAGAGCAAAAAACGAGTTGATGCATTTTATTGTTTTTGCACTTCTTTCCATATAAAAAAGCAGCTCGATTCACTATACTTTCGCTATGCGCGAGATTCGAGGAAGGACAATAGACCCAATATGTGCGTCTATTATACGCAGCTTTGCCCTTCATTTTCGCAAGAGCTTATTTGCACGGCTTGAACCCGTAACCTCATGGTCAGGATATGACAGGACATTTTACTTCCATATAAGCCGATACATTTTACTTAGTTGAAAACCCAAAAGCAGTAAATTAAGAAAGCTGAGTATGTCAGTTCACGTAGTTGAGATGGAAGACTCTTGTATTTTCTTCGTTATCTTGGATGATTTTTAGGACCCGTTTGACTATAGATTTTATCAAAATAAATTTGGATTTTATTTGAGAAACACGTGTTTGGCCATAATTTTACCTATATTTTGGCAAAATTCCAAATCTCAAAACCAGCTGGGCCAAATTAAATCCCTAATAATACACATGTTTTTCCAAAATAAATTTGGAAAATATGTTTTGAAAACATATGTCCAAACACATTTTCATCTTGAAGTCAACCTTCACCAAAAACAATTTTTTTCAAAATAAATTTGAGAATCTATGGCCAAACGCCGACACTTTAAATGGCTTTATTGTTATCTACAGAGTAGTACTTATTACTATTTGTACCTGTGAACAGTGATGTAGAGGATAGAACAGCTGACAGTGTAGCGGGACAGTATTTCCGTGTAAGAGCTTATACTAGTATTTTAAACATATATATGGTGCATATTCTTTACCTAATTGTTAAAAAAATAGAAGATGAATTGTTAATGCGTCAAATCCTATATACTACTTCAAATACTCTCTTACCATGTTCTGAATGGAAGATTTATAATTTCATTGTGGACATGTTCATAGGTTGCAAACGGAACTGCAGCCAACTTAACACATGGTTTCTATGGCTCTCATGTCATGCAATATGGTGATATAGTAGTGAGCTTTGATTCTCTTGCTGCGTATATGGGTGTTAATTACTAATTATTCCACAAACCACAGCCATGCATATGTGAATGGCAATGCCATGTCATTCTCGACATCATCAAAGCATGTGGATCAACGCAGTGCTGAGCTTTTCTATTTGTTCACCAAAGTATGCATCTATATATGATATGATCTCCTTTTGTAGCACAATTGATAATGTGGAATTATTCTTCATTTTCCGAATATTTGCAGCACCAAAATGCTCCTGAAGGATCTGTTGAGAAAGTTGAAGCTCAAGCGACACTTAAAGAAGCTTTATCAAAGAGAAGTCAAGTGGGACAACAGTGTAAAAAATCTTGGGAAGCTTTTGTTTGGAGCTGAAAAAGGTTATGACGTGCTACAAAGTGTTCGACCTGCTGGACAACCACTTGTTGACAATTGGGATTGCCTTAAATCCTATGTAAGTAATCAGCCTAATTATAAAAAGTTTGTGCTACGTACTTTAATTACTTGAATTTCTCTGTTAGTTTGTTTGTTGAGAATGTGACTATTAATCTTTTCTCATGTATAGGTCAAGACATTTGAGGAACATTGTGGGAAATTAACATCGTACGGAAAGAAACACATACGTGGTATCGCCAACATCTGCAATGCTGGGATTGAGAGTGACCAAATGGCTGCTGCAACTGTACAAACATGTCCTAATGAATTAGTCGTAGAGGATTACCTTTGGCAAATGGATTAGTGTATGTTTAGCCACTTTGTGTCATGGCAATAAAATTTCACATTTAGTAGATAGCAACAGTGATCTGTCCCTTCTCCATGTACTAAGTCAAAGTGAACTTCTTATAAGTATTTCTAGTCCTTATCGGAATGATCTTAAATTAAAATCATGAAAGAAGAAATAATAAGCCCAAACACTCAGAATTTTGGGATATTGTCATATAGAAAGTATGAATTTCTTGCCTTTTCCACATTTGATAAACGCCATGTAATTATCACGAAGAGAAAGAGAGACGGTTGGAAAACATAAGCCACAATTAATAATTGGAATGTTATACAATTTTATCAAGGCTATGGGTGGAGTGATCGATCCATGAGATTCTAAATCCTTCAAGAAGCCCTTGTGCAACCAATGAGGGACAGGTACATCCTCTAACCATAGATAACGTTCCCTTATGTGTACAGATTTTCTCTGTCACACCTCCTTTTTCACTACCCCTGGTTGATGAAGGGATAATAAGAGAGTTTTTCCAAT
>ML279927.1:0-39813 GCA_005239495.1 Nicotiana undulata | reverse complement strand
CACTCGGCACGGAATGTCCCCTCGTGCATAACCTCACAATCACTCGTCACGGAATGTCCCCTCTTGCATATATATAATAACACTCGGCACAGAATGTCCCCTCGTGCATAACCTCTCAATCACTCGGCACGGAATGTCCTCTCGTGCATATATATAATAACACTCGGCACAGAATGTCCCCTCGTGCATAACCTCTCAATCACTCGGCACGGAATGTCCTCTCGTGCATATATATAATAACACTCGGCACAGAATGTCCCCTCGTGCATATATATAATAACACTCGGTCAACACGGCATGTCCCCTCGTGCGACGAATAATAAAACACAAGGAAACAATAATATGAAAGTCAACAACACGAACTCTCAAGTGCATGGAAATATTCAATACAATTCTATTGTCCCGGCAAGGAGAAATCATTATTTACAACATCGATAAATGCCCGACAACGGTCTCAGCTATAACCAACCTCGCATCAGTAATACAATTTCAACAGTGTAAGCCTCAACTGGAGCAAATAACACAATAACTCTCCACGTCATGAAACAACATCAAGTATCACTTTTAATTCATAATTTACTCATAGTGCGGGGAATATTAGGAACATAGCAAATTTCATCATAATTGTCTCACGGGCATACTTGACCGCAACGCATAGCCACTCGTCACCCCGCCTATACGTTGGACATGAGTTGCACATAGCAAATAAGACTCTATACCTAATCCCTCAAGCTGAGGTTAAGCCAACATTTACATCGGCTCCAAAAATTGCAAGTCAAGCCTCGATCACAGCCTTTCCTTTAGAATCCGACTCCGGAACGGTATTATCTATACACAATCGACCCAAGTATATCAATAATGGCTCAATAAATCAAACCCATAGCCTAATTATTTATTTCAAAGCATTCTTCCTAAGATTCCGAATTTGACCCCGGACCATCTTGGTCCAAACATGAGGCTCGGACCAAAACCCGATCACCCATAACCCCACGAGTTAGAATATATGATTTGTGTTAAGATTCGACCCCAAATGGAGGTTGAATTACTCAAAATTCTAAAAAATCCAACTTTACCTAGAATCCTTAACTCCTACTTTAATATCCATGTTTTTAGGCCTAGAGTTTAGTGATTAATTGAATAAATAAAGAGGAAACGAGGTCAAGAGCACTTACCTATGGAGTTATGGCAGTTGGGGAGCTTGATTTTCGCTTATGGGTGAGTTTGAGGAGGAAGGGGGAAGTGAAAAATGGGAGTGACCCGTAATGGGTCTGTTTTGGACTTAAAGAAAACACCTGGGCAAAATACTCTATGCGTTCGCGTGCACTGAGCCGCGTTCGCACAGAGAAAAGTGGCTCCCCCAGCCCAACTCCCTTAACATGCAGTGCGTTCTCACCGGACTAGCCGCGTTCCCATAGGCTTAAGCTCTCTGGCATGTGCGTTCGCACAGAGTAATCCCAGCCCCCTCCCCGCGTGTGATATGCGTCCGCATGGCCATCACCGCGTTCGCATAGTGCAAATTAGACTCTGACCCCAGACCCCACTTTTTACCCTGTGCGTTCGCACCCCCTCGAGTGCGTTCACATAGGGTAATTTACCTGGACACCAGAAACCAGCAATTTACACCAGATTTTCATGTTTTTCACACCCCGTTAGCTACCCGAAACTCACCCGAGCCCTCGGGGCTCAAAACCAAAAGCACACACGACTCCCAAAATATCTTACGGACTTGTTCAAGCCTTTAAATCATCAAAATATCATCAAAAACCATGAATCAAACCCCAAAACCAAATTAATCAAACTTAAAAACTTTGAAATTCTAGAATTCACCTCAACGCGCCGAACCGGCCTAAACCACTCGGAATGACTTCAAATTTTGCAGATAAGTTATGAATGACACAACGAAACTATTCCCGGTCTCGAAATTTCATTTGGACCTCAGGAACATAAAATCACCTCTCAAGCCAAATTTCATTCGGACCTCAGGAACATAAAATCACCTCTCAAGCCAAATTTCAAATTCTTTAGAAACCCCACAAGTTCATTAACTCCATTTTGTTCCTCATTTGGATCCGAAACCAATCAAATCAAGCCCGTTTTACACCAAATTCCACAGATAGGACAAATAACATATAAAAAACCTGTTCCAGGCTCCGGAACCACAATACGGGCCCGGTAACACGGTTTTCACATAATTATTCATTTTCAAAAGCCTTTATTACTTTCAGAAAACAATTTTCTTTAAAAATTCATTTCTCGGGCTTGGGACCTCGGAATTCGATTCCGGGCATACGCCCAAGTCCCATATTTTCCTACGGACCCTCCGGGACCATCACATCACGGGTCCGGATCCGTTTACCAAAAATGTTGACCAAAGTCAACTTTATTCAATTATTCAATTCAAAAATCCCATTTTTATCAAATTTTCACATGGAAGTTTCCCGGCTACCTGCCCGGGCTGCGCACGCATATCGAGGTAAGATTAACGGAGGCTTTTGAGGCCTCGGAACACAGATTTAGCTGGAATTACTTAGGATGACCTTTTGGGTCATCACAATCTCGCAGATCAACAAGTGCAATCGCACAGTGGTCGCCGCATGTGCACTCTGCGATCGCAGAGTTGTAAATGCTATCGCATATCACTGCCTTTATTGAAACTCTGTGATCGCGCAAGGAGCCCTGCGAACGCACTGTAGACCAGGTAAGTCAAATTATTTTAACCCCTGAAACACCCAAAGACCCGTCTTTCTGCCCAAAATCAGAAGTTCTCCCTCTTGGCTCTTAAAAATTCATCAAAGGTTCCTTCTTTCAATTTCGCACAACTAATCAAGTCAAATCTCTCTGGTATGTCCTTCATCACTCTCTTCTTTCTTTAACTAGTTAATTTTCGTTTAATCTTGGTATTACTTTCTTACACATATTCAATCTTTTTTTTATTTCTAGATTAAAAATTTTGTGATTCGTAGTTTGATTGTGTGAATGCTTGCTGGGTGAGGATTGGTTAAGTGAAAATCTTCTAAATCTTGAATGAATTTTGGGGCTGAGTTTGTGCTTAATTGTTCAAAAAATGGGTGTACAAAATTTGTGCCCTTTGTGTGTTTGAAGAAATTCCCAAGAGAAGGAAAATAACTGGGTGAAACTTACCTTGTGCGATCGCATTGCATTGTCTGCGATTGCACTGTGTCAAAAACGTTCAGGAACAAAATACACTATGCGATCGCATAGCACTGTCCGCGATCGCACAGTGCTGCCAGCAGTAGCCCAGAATTTTCCTTTGTGCGATTGCAATGATATTGCTACGGTCACACTGCCTTCCAGTGTTGGCAGCAAAATAGTAGCTCGGTAGTTTTTTGTGTTGTTGCTTCGCGGCTCTATTCTTTGGCCTAAATACATTGTAATACTGTATAAAAGGTACCTGTAAATGCGTTTAACATTTGGTTCCAATTTGAAGGATCTTTGTGCATAAAAATGGCCTCGGAAAATTTTGACAACGTGCAAAATGTGCAAGAATTTATTCCCCCGGCTGTGGAAGGAGAGTACTTTGATGTATCAAGATTCACGGCACCCGAATGTGAAAGGAACTATGAAAGTCTCATGTCAAAGACCATTGTCAAAGAAAGGGACATCCATCTCGACAAACTTGAAGCTAAGATGCCGGAGTTTCTCCAGCGACTGACCGATAGTGGATGGATATGCTTTGCTCCTGAGCCAATCAAGGCAAACTACACAATAGTTCGCGAATTTTATGCCAATGTCGTGAAGACCAACTTCCATGGGGATGTACATACTTTTGTCCGAGGCAAGCGGATAGACTTTGGGACTGAAGTGATAAATGCACACTATGGGCTTCCTGATGCGGATAATGAGGTATACATAGCAAGGGGAAGAGAGAGGGGAGCAAATTGGTTTGTTGAAAAACTTCATGATGGGGTGCATCCGACTTGGGAAAGAATTCATAAAGGGGTTGATTCTCTAGAGTTCACTGCGGAAGCCAAAATTTGGCTATCTATTATTTGTGCCAGGATTTTGCCGACTAGGCATGAGATTGAGGTGACGCTTGAAAAGGCGTTAATGATCGTTGCCATTATGGATGGCTTACCGGTAAACATGGGCAGCACATTGTGAGAGATTGAGGAAGCGTGCAATGGAAGGTCTAGCAGCCTATTTTTCCCCTCTTTGATCACTCAGCTGTGTTATAATGCTCAGGTGCTACCAAACCCGACTGATGTGGAAAAGGACCCTGTCGTGGCAATTTACCCATTGCTTCGAAAAGGGCCAGATGGCAAGAAGAAGAAGAAGAAGAAGAAGAAGAAGAAGAAAAGGATTGATGTGAATTCTCCTTCATTTGGGCAATTTGACGAGACCGCAGAGGGATCTGGTGGTGCCTCCACAGATGCAGCAGGATCACAGGGCCCCACAGAACCCCTTCCTTATGGCCCCCCACTATGCGCCACATTTCCCATCAGATCTATGGTGTGGATGCTCAGATTCGACAGCTTGTTGCAGATCTTCCCTCCGGTCCATCTGGTGAGGGCACTTCGACTAAGTCAGGTAAGAAATCACTGACCTTGGATGACGTAGTGCTGGAGCAAAAGGCAATCAAGAACATATTGGAGGACATGAACAGGAGACAGGGAAAACATGAAAGGCGACAGATTAAATTCAAGGAGCATGAAAAGAAGAAAAGCAAGTTTTTGTCGAGGATGATGCAAGAGCTGAGTTCGCTATGTGGCTCATAGGATTCTGATGATGATGATGAGGATTTGGAGCTTCGATTTCCCACCACCTCCAGCTCTGGGTGATGCAGTTTCAGGGAGCACCTCCTTTATTTTACCTTGTTTTGATTAGTTGCATTGGGGGCAATGCAACACTTTAGGTTGGGGGTGGCTCATATTTTATCTATGTTGTAGAGCATCACATGGAGCATGACATACTTTTTGTGACTTGTGTGGATTGGCTATATTTTTTTTTAGTTTATTTATAATATTTTGTTGGTTTTTATTTTTTGTTCTTAGTTGTTTGTATTTTGATTATTATCTTTCATAGTAGTTTTTAGCATTCTTGATTTTTCTTGTTGATTTTTGTTTTTATTTTGGCTTCATTATAGTAGTATTAATGAAACTCCTTGGTTTTTCTTTCTACCGCGTTTCTTTTCCAAGGAAATTTATTTGTGTTGAAGGGTGACTTTACCCTATGATGGATGGCGTGACAACTTTCTTAAGGGATTAGTCTTGTTTAGTTTTTTTTTAGTAGTTAGGTGTGAATAAATTAGTTTTTGGGGTGTAATCTTGTGCCCATAAGCCAACATGTGACTTGTTTGGTACCAATATGATTTAAACCTTGGTATATGAAATTTTTGATCTTTCAAATAAATAAATAAAAAGAGAGAGAGAGATATGAAACAATAAGAATGCGCCTTGTTGTGATTTTTAGATTCTAATTTTGGCTCTTTGATTCAGTAAATAGCTTTTTAGGCTACATATGACTTCCTTGAGTTTCATTTGTTCCAATTGAACTTTGGATTTGTATTCCATTTGAGTTTTCATATGCCATGTGTGGTCAGCTTTAGTTGAAAAATTCTTTTGCATCATTTGTGGTCTAGAACTTGCCCGGAATGTGCTTCAAGGCAAAATCTTAGATTAACTTGGTTTGATAAATGATATTAGGTCTTTCTTTGACCAATTTTGTGCCTAAATTTCCTGCCCATGAATATTTTCCCTAGTCAACCCTTTTGAGCTTTTTAACTTTTTCGTTAACAACCATGTTACAAGCTTCTTATTTGTTCTCTTGTAAAAACCATACCTCCCTAAGTAATTTCAAGTGTGAATATAGGCTAAAAGCCTAAGTTTGGGGGTGGAGGTTGAAAAGGTTGTGATATGGAGGCTCTTAAAAAAAAGGGAAGAAAGTTTGAATAAATGGAAGACTAGGTAAATAAATAAATAAAAAAGAGCAGAAATGGTGGAAACATTCTTGAAGGAAGTGGACTTTGAATTGTGAAAAAGTATAGTGCTTAGGGAGGTTTTGAGTTACTTCTACCAAATTGTGCCCTACCTTAACCAAAAGCCTAAACTACAACCTTTTAAGTCCTAATTGATCTTAAACCAAGTGTGTCTATATTAGTGGAGAAATACATAAAGGGCAAGCCTATGGTACTACTTGTGTGCATTTGAATATCTTTGTGTGAGAGAGAGTCGAATCTTCTATTTGACATCCCTTCTATGTTTGGAATTGCAATTTGTGAGTTTGGGATTCTCTCTTAAAGTGTGAGGGCACATGAGACTCGAGTTGTGAATGTAATCTCATTTTCAATTGGGAAGAATGAGCAAGGGAAGAAAATAGTGATAGAGAGGCAAATTGTGAATCTTTAATGTCATGACTTGGTTGTTACTTTGGTTAATGTATTGTTTAAGTTCTTAAAAAAGAAATGAAAGTGTTGGTACCAACCAAAGAAATTAGATTGTGCTTGAATAGACTATTGTCGACTTGAAATGATAGTTGGTATGCCATTAAGCTTAAGTGATCATATTCTTGTGGATGTTCTTAGTTTTTGAATTGCTTAAGTCAAGCAATAGTTTAAGTTTGGGGGTTTGATATGTTGGTATTTTACCAACTTCTGTCCTCTTAATACTTAAGCTTTTGTGTAATTTTATTGAGGAACTAAGACATTTCTTGATATTTATTGATATATTTCAGGGTCAAATGGTTTAGAGTTGATTGTGAAGAAATCATGTGAAAACAAGTCAAAAAGAAGCAAAAAATTAGAGAAATGAAGTCTGCCCAGTTTTTGTGTGATCGCAGGGAATTAAGCGCGATCGCACAGGTCCATGACCTCATACAGTGCGACCGCAGCTAATAGAGTGCAAACGCAGAGAGTTAATTAGACTGGTCAACAAGGAGGTCAAAAGCACTGTGCGACCGCACAGTGTTACATGCGATCGCAGAGCTTTTGGAAACTTGACTCAGTGCGAACGCAGGTCTTTTTGTGCGAACGCACAATGTATTTTCTGGGCTAGCCATGGGAAGTTTTGTAATTTTACGTTTTAATCCCCAAACCTCTTATATACTCGACCCAGCAGATATTTTCTGCATCTTGGCAGATCTTGGCACATCTTTTGGGATATTTTTGTCTTTGTAAATATTTTTTGAGAGAGAAGAACAAGTTCTTGAAGCTAGGTCTTTGCACACACACTTGGGTCTTGAAGATTTCACCATTGTGGTTAAGAATTTCTTACCCTTTTATGTTTATTTCTTCATTTCCTTGCTTTGTATTGATTATCTAAGTGTGTAGTATTATTTCCAACACTTGAATCTTGTTTATGGGAATATTCATATTTGAAGTAGGGATTAAATACCTTGTTGTTCTTATGTATTGAATGATTTTCATATATTTATGAAGTGAGTAGTTGTTTATTTAATTATTCTTGTTCTTTAATGTTTCCAAATGGATTATCTAACCCTAGGACTCGCCCATTAACTCCTAAATAATTTTGGAAAAGATAATTTGGGGTTGGGAAAGATTAATTAACAAGAATTTGAGGATTTAACCCTCATTTTATAGATTCTACCTAGGGATAGGATGGAACTACTTGTAGCCAAACCCGGAAGTGCTTAATCTCTTAATTGGGTTAGGAATAATTCAATTAGGAAGTCTTGTTAGTCTTTGGGAAAAGCTAATTAAGAATTATTATCCGTGGCTAATTAACATTAACTCGCTCATATTTGTAAAATCATGAAATACATTGGATCGTTACTTGAGTGTAATTCCCGAAGCATCTATTCTTGTTGCCATTGATAATTTTACTTGCTTTCTAGGTTAATTTATTTTTTCGCATTTAGTTATAAACACTTTTCAAAACCCAAAATCTTATTTGTTTGTCACTGCGCGATAAGTGATAATTCACCTGCATTCCTAATCGCCCTCATATTGTTCTCTGTGGGATTCGACCCCAACCTTGTTGGGTTACTATATTTGACAAGGATCGCTTACACTATTTTAAGGTGTAAATTGAGCGTATCAATAAGTACATACGTCTCAGTACAGATCCCTCAGACTCCACCAAATTTGTCCGTGAAGTGTGAGACCAAAGAAACCTAGTGCTCTGATACCAACTTGTCACTACCGAAATCCCACTGTCGCGACCGTGATGGCATCTAACATTGAACCCGCTAGACAAGCCAATGTTACCTGCCATTCTAGTCTATTCCTTTATTACTCAGCAATTAACAGTGAGACTCAAGAACAATTAGAATCGAAGCACGGGAGAAATGAAATCTAACAGTTTGATTAAACAGTATTACACAAATCGTCCATAATAATTTGCCCCAAAGTCTGGTGTCACAACTTTCTCGGACGTGTCTAAGATTTACTACAAATACAAGTCTGAATAAAGCAGGAGCTACTATCTCAGAAATACATGAAAATATAGGAAAAGAGAGATAAAGGAGGTGACGCCAATGCCCGCGAACGTCTACGGAACTACCTCAGTGTCGCCTGTGGACTGAAGGATACTCCCTCGATCAATGCCTATTGGGTCCGGGTCCGAAATCTGCACAACATAAAGAAGTGCAGGTGTAGCATCAGTACAACCGACCCCATGTACTGAGTAAGTGCTGATCCTAACCTCAGCGAAGTAGTGACGAGGCTAGACACTGAAAGCCACAAAATACATGTGCAATTCAATAATATATAACAGAAAATGACAGGAAATAAACAATTAAGTACGACAGAACAGGGAAACACATATGGGGAACAAGGGGAAATCAATATTGAATAACTGAACAAGGCAGTAGTACAAACAAGTAAATGTCAACCGGAAGTAACAACACAAGCAAATAAGTACACGGCATCACCCTTCGTGCTTTACTCTCATCCTCACCAAAACAAGTGCACGGCATCATCCTTTGTGCTTTTACTCTCATCCTCACAATGCAATGAATAAATAAATGGGCACGACAGATCCTTCGTGCATTTAAATGTAAAATCATGGCACGGCATCACCCTTCGTGTTTTTACTCTCATCCTCACCATGCAATGAATAAATGAATACACGGAAACACCCTTCATGCTTTACACTCTTCCTCACCCAATCAATATCAAAACAACAATTTGGCAAGGGAATCAACAGCATGAAACATAAATTACAACACCCCGGCAAGGGAACAACAACAGAGTAATACCGTCCCGGCGAGGGACACAACTATAACCAAACTCGCTCAAGTATACAACTTACTAAAAATAATCCTCAACCGAAACAATATATCAACAAGTTCTCAACCAAGTATTTTCAACAATTGAATAACTTCCAAAATGGAAGTACTTCATAACACAGTGAATATCGAAGAAAAACACATATAACATCAAAACCGACTCACGGGCATGCTTGACAATAATATATAGGTACTCGTCACCTCACCTATACATTGAACAAGGAATATACAAGTCGAACATATGACTCAACACCTACTCCCTCAAGCTAAGGTTAGGCCAAACACTTACCTCGACTCCAAGAATCCAAATCAAGCCTCTAGCACCGCTTTTCCTTTCGAACCCGACTCCAAATCAATCGTATCTAGACATAATCGACTCAATAACATCAATAATTGCTTACCAATTCAATTCCAAAGCTTAATTATAGAATCCCAAAATTCCAAAAATCGACCCCGGGCCCGCTTTGTCGAAACACGAGGTTCGGACCAAAACCCGATCACCCATTCACCCACGAGCCCGAATATATAATTTCTGTTGAAATCTGACCCCAAAACGAGGTCAAATTTCCAAATATTCAAAAATCCCTAACTCTACCCAATTCCCTAATTTGTACACTTTAATTCCATGATTTTAGGCCTAGAATCTAGTAAATGTTGATGAAAATGGAAGGAAACAAGTTGAAGATTGCTTACCTAAGAGGATATGGTGGAAGCATTGCTTCAAAAATTGTCTATAGGGTTTGGAGAAGAAGAGGGTTTGTGAATTTTGGTAAAATCCAGTAATGGTTCTGTTTTGGGCATTTAAACATAACTGGGCAAAATAACTCTCCGCGTTCGCGGGCCCCAAGCCGCGTTCGCGGAGGTTTAAATACTCAGACATGTGCGTTCGCGGTTGTGGGGCTGCGTTCGCAAAGGGTAATTACCCTCAGCCCCCCCCCCCCAAGTCCCCTCTACCCCTGTGCGTTCGCACAGTAGATACCACATAGCCCTCCGCGTTCGCATCCTATCTGGTGCATTCGCACTGCCTTAAAATCTACCCTGACCCCAACCCACACATAACCATGTGCGTTCGCATAGGGTAAATACCTGGACACCAGAAAATGACTTTTACACCAGATTTTTCACTAAGTTTTGCACTCCGACCCCTACCCGAAACTCACCTGAGCCCTCGGGGATCAAAACCAAATATATACACAATCTCAAAAATATCCTAAGGACTTATTCGAGCAATTAAATCACCAAATTAACATCATAAACAACGAATTAAACCTCAAAATCATTGAAATACTTCCAACATCTTAAACTTTCAAATTTTCTATTTTTGATCCGAATCACGTCAAACTAAGTCCGTTTCTTACCAAATTTCACAGATAACACATATAAAACATATTGAACCTGTTCCGGGCTTCGGGACCATAGTACGGGCTCGATATCACAGGTTTTACATCAAGTCTCATTTTCAAAAACCTTTATATTTTTCAGAAAATAATTTTCTTTAAAAATTCATTCCTCGGACTTGGGACCTAGGAATTCGATTCCGGGTATACGTCCAAGTCCCATATTTTCCTACGGACCCTCCGAGACCAACAAATCATGGACCCGGGTCCGTTTACCAAAAATGTTGACCAAAGTCAACTTTATTCAAATAATTATTATGAAATCATAATTTTATAAATTTTCCACATAACAGCTTCCCGGCTACGCGCCCAGACTGCGCTCGCACATCGAGGTGAGATAAAAGGAGGCTTTCATGGCCTCGAAATACAGATTTAGCTAAAATTACACGGGATGACCTTTTGGGTCATCACAAGTAAACACAAATAAAAGCAAGAAAACTAATTTAACAAAATATTACTAATAAACTAAAAATGTCAACTAATCCATACAAGTTCATTAAAACACAATTTTCATGCTTCACAAATATTCACCACCAACATCTATCATATAAGAGCCACCCCCAACCAAAGATTTTGCATTGTCCCCAATGCAACTCAACAAGATAAGATAAAATGAAGGAGGTGCTCCCTGAAAGTGCATCACTCGGAGCTGGAGGTGGTGGGAAATGTGAGCTCCTCCTCACCATCATCGTTGTTTGAGGCATTTGAACTGTAGAATAATCTCAACTTGTCCATCATCTTGTTCAGGAATTTACTCTTCTTCTTCTCATGCTCTCTGAACTTTCTCTTCCTTTTTTTAATCTTCCCCTGCCTGCGACTCATATTCTCCAGCCCGGTGTTCATTTCTCCATACTGGCAGTAATTGCTTTTTGCTCTTTTATCACATCATCCAGGGATTTTGGAGCATCAGTGCCAGTAGATGTGCTAGCCCCAGGTGGGCCAGTAGGAAGGCCAGCTACAAGCTCCTTAATCCATGCATCTACTCCATAAATCTGGCTGAATAGGTGACGCATGGTGTACGGACCTGACTGGAGTGGTCACATGGGATCAAATGGCCCTAAGGAAGGTGCAAAGGACCCAGCAGGATCAGTGGTTGTCTCCTGGAACTGCCCAAAAAAAGAAGATGCAACATCAATCCTCCTATTTTTCTGCTTGTCACTGGGTCCCCTCATCAGCAAAGGGTGGATCGTTGGTTTACCCGGGCTTTTCTCAACATCATTGAGGCGTTTCAAAACCCCAGCATCATAACACATCCGAATAATAAGGATGGGAAGAATAAGCTCCTCGGTCTCCCATGGGTGGCTTCTTCAATTTCTCGAACAATGTGCTCCCCCACGTTCACTGGTAGCCCATCCATGATAGCAGCAATGATCAGAGCCCTCTCTTGCATCACATTAGTGTCATGTGTGGAAGGTATGACTGTGGCACAGATAATGGATAGCCATGTCTTTGCCTCAGCAGTGAAATCATGTGAGTCCACTCCTTTGTGCACTATCAGCCAATTCGGGGTCACCCCATCATGTGATTTATCCACCAACCAGTGGGTTCCCTCTGCTTTAGATTTGTTTCTGTAGACCTCATTGTCGGCATTGGGGAGGCCATAAATGTCATTGATCAGCTCCGGGCTAAAGTGGACCGGCACACCCCGCACAGTAGTGACCAATGTTCCTTGAAAGTCAATCCTCAAGGCACTAGCATAGAATTCCATCACTCCTGTGTGGTTAGCATCATTTGGTTGCAGAGCAAAACACATCCACCCGCTCTCCACCAATCTTCAGTAAAAACCCCACATCTTAGCTTCAACCTTGTCCAGGTTGATACCTCTTTCCCTAACAATTGTCTTTGACAGAAGGTCATCATATTTGCGCTCACATTCTGCAGATAGAAACCGTTCATGGTCAAATGACTCTTCTTGTTGCACTTCGGGGACATGTTCAGGCTCAATTTCATGTTGCACAGGAACCATTTTATGCCCCAAATACCTACAAAATAGATCAACAAGTTAAAAATTCATATGGACACTTAAAACACTGTATTAGAAAGTATTTAGGCCAAATAAATGGCCGAACAAAGTCTCAGGCAAAGCTGTGCGAAGCTACTATTTTTTGCCAAAATGAGACTGCCAGGGATTTACTCTTTGCGTTCGCATCGGACCCAGTGTGTTCGCGAAGAGTAAATAAGTTTTCTCAGCATTTTGGCCTTCACGTTCACAGCAGACCAATGCGTATGCAAAGGGTAAATTTTCGTTGACCCAGCTTTTGGCCTTCGCGTTCGTGGGAAGACCACCGCATTCGCGAAGGTCATTTCAGAACCCAGGCCCAGATATCTTTGAGGCGTTTCCTCAAATAGTATATGGGCAATTTGTTTTTTATCATTGTTCACAACTACAACACACATGTTTGCCCAACATTGGTTTTCATGGTAATCACACTCAAACACTCAACCAACCTCACCCAGCAAGCACAACAATTCTTAAACTCAAGATGTTATAGTTGTTGAACCTTCGCGTTCGCAGTGTGTTCCACGTGTTCGTGAAGGTTTAACTCTTCAGTAGATCACAAATGTTCTTCGCGTTCGCGTTGGGTCCACTGCGTTCGCGATGGTTTAGCTTCTGAAGCTCTGCGTTCGCACTTGACCTTCGCGTTCGCGAAGGGTAATTCACTAGGCAGACTTCTACTATCCATTTTAGCTCTTCTTTTTACTTGTTTTCACTTAACTCCTTCACCATCATCTAACTCACTTCATACCTGAAATATGCCAATAAACCTCAATAGATTCCTTAATTTCTCAACAAAATTATACAAAAGATTAAGTATTAAGAGGAGATAAGTTGGTAAAATACAAACTTATCAAGGACCAACAAATGAGGGTTGTCATACTACCGATCTGTGATGCGCTCAAACAATGAAAATTGAACGACTGTACAAGCTAGAACACGGTTGGGCTCTGAAATGTCCAACCTCACAAACTGGTTGGCTAAAGTTTGAACATCTGATGCAAGCGGCCTCTCCCCGACTAGAATGAACGCAAGGCTGCCCATACTTGCTGCCTTTCTACTCAAGGCGTCAGCCACCACATTGGCCTTCCCGGGATGATACAAGATGGTGATATCATAGTCCTTCAGTAGCTCAAACCACCCCCTCTGCCTGAAATTGAGACGTCGTAAAGGTAGTGCCTCCAAATCTTCAGTGCATGAACAATGGATGCCAACTCTAAATCATGGACAGGGTAATTCTTCTCATGAACCTTCAACTGCCGCGACGCATATGCAATCACCCTGCCCTTCTGCATCAATACTGCACGGAGCCCAACACGGGATGCATCACAATATACCCTATAAGATCCTGAACCTGTGCGCAACACCAACACCGGTGAAGTAGTCAAAGGAGTCTGGAGTTTCTAAAAGCTCGCCTCACACTCGTCTGACCATATAAACGGGGCACCCTTATAGGTCAACTTGGTCAACGGGACTGCTATAGATGAAAACCCTTCTACAAATCGACGGTAATAGCCCGCCAAACCCAAGAAACTTCTGATCTCCGTGGCTAAAATGGGTCTAGGCCAGTTCTGAGCTGCCTCAATCTTCTTAGGATCTACCTGAATACCCTCTGCTGATACAACGTGCCCCAAGAAAGCAACCGAATGCAACCAAAACTCACACTTTGAAAACTTGACATATAACTGGTTGTCTCTTAGAGTCTGACGCACAATCCTAAGATGATGCTCATGCTCCTCTCGGCTACAGAAGTAGATCAAGATATCATCAATAAACACAATCACAGAGGAGTCCAAATAAGGCTTGACCACTCGGTTCATCAAATCCATGAATGTTGTTGGGACACTTGTCAACCCAAAGGACATCACTAGAAACTCATAATGCTCGTACGGGTCCAAAACGTAGTCTTAGGGACATCGGATGCCCTAATCCTCAATTGACGGTAGCCAGATCTCAGATTAATATTTGAAAACACCTTGGCACCCTGAAGCTGATCAAATAAGTCATCAATCCTCGGTAATGGATACTTGTTCTTGATGGTGACTTTGTTCAACTGGTGATAATCTATGCATATCCTCATCGATCCATCCTTTATATTCCCAAAAAACACAGGTGCATCCCAGAGCGAGACACTAGGTCTAATGAAGCCCTTATCAAGCAAATCATGCAATTTTTCCTTTAATTCCTTCAACTCTGGCGGGGCCATACGGTATGGAAGAATGGAAATGGGTTGACTGCCCAGAGCCAAATCAATACAGAAATCAATATCCCTGTCGGGTGGCATCCCTGGCAGGTTTGCAGGAAATACCTCTGGAAACTCACGAACAACTAGCACGGAATCCATAGAAGGAACCTCTGTACTAGAATCAAGAACATACGCCAAATAAGCTAGAGATCCCTTCTCGACCGTACGTCGAGCCTTCATGTAAGAGATAACCCTGCTGGTAGAATGGCCAGGAGTTCCCCTCCTCTCTAATCGAGGCAACCTCGGCAAGGCTAATATAGCGTGATAAGGTGACAGCCAATACAAACCCAATATAAAACCAAAATCAACCATATCGAGAAGTAGAAGATCTACGCTAGTCTCAAGACTCCCAATGGTGACCACACACGAACGATAAACACGATCTAAAATAATAGCATCCCACACAGGTGTGGACAGATACACAGGAGCACTCAAAGAATCACGAGGCACAACCAAATATGAAGTAAAATAAGATGACACATAGGAGTAAGTGGAACCCGGATCAAATAGATATGAAGCATCTCTGCTGCAAATCGAAACATTACATGTGATAACGACGTCAGATGCCTCAGCCTTAGGCCTGGCTGGAAAAGCATAGCATCGGGGCTAGGCCCCACTACTCTAAACAACATCTCTAGGACGGCCCCTGGCTGGTTGGAATCCACCTCTAACGGCCTGACCTCCACCTCTAATGGACGGACCACCACCTCTGGCTGCCTGACCTCTACCTCTAGCTGGTTGCACAAGCGGTGCAGCATCCGGAGTCAGGACCATGGCACGAGAACCCCGATGCTGTGAACTACTCGATGCAAGAGGGCAAAACCTAGCAATGTGCCTCAGATCACCACAAGTATAACAAGACGTCGACTGTTGTGACTGCTGGCCGGGAAAATAACCCTGTCGACCAGAGTAACAGCCATGAAAACTCTGGAGCGAAGGTGCACTAATAGGAACTGGTGGTGAACTGTAAGCTAGTTGATCAGAATAATGCATATGAGGGCCACGACCACCTGTGGCACCGTGGGATGCCTGGAGTGCTGAATGAAACGGCCTAGGACGATGGCCTCTACCAAAAGTACGCATGTCGTCCAGATAAGGCACCGCTGAACCCACTGAAATGAAGAGGTCTCTTGTCAGGCCCCTGACCTCCCTAAGAAAGAACCACCTCGACTCGTCTCGCCTGGCGACATTGGCGTCCTCCTGAAAAGAAATCTCACTCCCATTCTCCTTAGCCATCTGCAATCTGATATGTTGAGCAAGTCCGTTAATAAATCTCCCCACCCTCTCTCTCCCTCCCTCTCTCTCTCTCGCTCTCTCTCTCTCTCTCTCTCTCTATAGGAAGTAGAAGAAGATCATGATGGGCCAAATCCACAAAACGGGTCTCATACTGTATAACAATCATAATGTCCTACTGGAGACGCTTGAACAGACGGCGATGCTCCTTTCTAAATGTGATAGGGAGGAACTTCTCTAGGAGGAGATGAGAGAAATGGTCCCATGTAAGAGCAGGCGACCCAGCTGGTCTGGTCAACGAATAATCTCTCCACCATTTCTTGGCGGAACCACCCATCTGAAATGCAGCAAAATCGACCCCATTGGTCTCCACTATACCCATGTTCCATAGCACCTCAAAATAGCTGTCAAAATACTCCTAGGGATCCTCTGGAGATGCACCACTGAAGTGAACTAGAAAGAGCTTGGTAAACTTGTCCAATCTCCATAAAGCCTCAGATGACATAGATGGCCCATCACTGGCATGTGCCGCAACAACCGGTTGAACTACTCCGACCGGCTGAGCTGCTGGAGTCTAATACTGGGGAGCCATCTGCTCCGGAGGGTGAGTAGCAGGAGTATGTGCTCCTCCTCCAGCCCGAGAGACAGCTAGTGCCATGGGAAATGCACCAGTTTGGGCCTCACTCTCCATATGGCCCACCAAATGGACCAAAGCATCTTGAAGCACTGGGGTGGCAATGAACCCCTCCGGAACCTGAGCTGGCCCGGCAATAACAATCTGGGATGGAACCTCCTCGTCAAACTCTACTTGAGGCTCCACTGTTGGGGCTGCTGCTCGGCCTCTGGGTTGAGCCCCGCCCCTTCCTCGGCCTCTGGCACGGCCTGGGCCTCGACCTCTGCCCCTCATAGGAGCTGCCACTAGATGATATGGCTACTCCTCAGCTGAAGATGCGGTACGTCTTCTCGCCTTCTGCGAGAGAATAAGAGTATAAGAGGTCAAGTAGTATTGAGAGAACCAAATCGCACAACAGAGAATAATAGAAGTGAAATTTGTTCCTAAACTTCATAGCCTCTGGAAGATAAGTACAGACATCTCCGTACCGATCCTCCAGACTCTACTAAGCCTGCTCGTGAATAGTGAGACCTAGGTAACCTAGTGCTCTAATACCAACATGTCACGACCCGGAATTCCCACCGTCGGGAGGTCTAAATCCCCAATTTACCAAATCCCTAGTTTCTACCCACACCCCAATTCCACCATGAAAACACTAGATTTTAGGTTTAAAACTTATGAAATGTAATGAAAGATTGAAATGATATAGGTTAGGATCACTTACCAAAGATTTGGGGAAGAAAGAGTCTTGAAAAAATCGCCCCTAAGGTTTTAGGTTTTGAAAATTTGAAGAATGAACCAAAAGTACCGTCTAAGTCACATTTTGGTCAGTTGCATGTATCGCATTTGGAGTTGCGAACCCGCAAATGCGAAGAATGTCCTTGGCCTGCTGTCATCGCAAATGTGAACCAGTGTTCGCAAATGCGAACTGCAAGGATCAAAAATGCGAACTGCGAGGATCGCAAATGCGACCCTGAGCTTCGCAATTACGAAGGTCCACCCTCAACCCCACTGCTCGCAAATGCGAGGCTCGCATTTGCGAGTCAGACCTCGCAAATGCAAAGTCCGCAGATCTGATACACCAGTTGCTATATTTTCCAAGTTCAATTCACTCTGTAGTTTATCCAAAACTCACGCGAGTCCTCGGGGCTCTAAAGCAACTATGCACACAAGCCTAAAAATATCATACAAACTTGCTTGCGCAATCAAATCGCCAAAATAACACCTAGAACTACGAATTAAACACCAAATCAACTGAAAGATTCAAGAAAATTTTGAAACTTCTATTTTCACAACCGGACGTCCGAATCACGTCTAATCAACTACGCTTCTCACCAAATTTCACAGACAAGTCATAAATATGGTATTAGACTTATACCGGATTTCAGAACAAAAATACGAACCCGTTATCCAAAAAGTCAAACTTTGGTCAAACATTTCAAATTCATTAAGCCTTTAACTTTCAAATTTCGACAACGTCTGATATCTCGGGCTGGGACTTCCGAATTCGATTCCGGGCATACGCCCAAGTCGTAAATCACGGTTCGGACCCACCGGGACCGTCAAAATACGAATCCGGGTCCGTTTACTTAAAATGTTGACTGAAGTCAATTCAAATGAAGCTTTTAGGCAAAAATTCTTATTTTTCACAGTTTTTAACATAACGACTTTCTGGAAGCACGTCCGGACTGTGCACACAAATCGAGGAGTGATAAGTGAGGTGTTTAAAGCTTAAAAGCGCAGAATGAAGTTCCACAACATAAGATGACCTTTCGGGTTCAGCACAAAATATTTATACAATTAAAAAGAAAGAAGGTACTACGGAATATTCCCTCTCTTCCAATGTAGATAATTTCCTATTGGATGTAAATACGCTGGAATTGTTAATACAAAAAGAAGACTAATTATTAGAGGGACTAATATAAAAAGAAGACTAATTAAGGTCAAGGAGTGATATATATGATCTATTCATTTACTCTATCATTCGCATGCGCATGAGGATGACATATTTATTACGTAACTGTTTATAAATTATGCATCAGTGGCTTTTAAATATTAATTGCAATGTATTTAATAAAATAAAATTACATTGTATAATAATACATTACTACTAGTTGTTATTGATTGTTGGGAATGAAATAGTACCTATTGTTAACCCTTAGATTAACAATGCCAAGTGGCAATAGAGTATTTGCTAGAATCACCATATATAAAAGAATATATGTTGTTTTCATTGCTGCTATTAATGAAACAAATACCAGT
Source organism: Nicotiana undulata (assembly GCA_005239495.1). Classification (NCBI taxonomy): domain Eukaryota; kingdom Viridiplantae; phylum Streptophyta; class Magnoliopsida; order Solanales; family Solanaceae; genus Nicotiana; species Nicotiana undulata. The sequence goes on along the minus strand of ML279927.1, from coordinate 20,863 downwards.
TGTCAACCCTTAGACTTAGATTAACAAAACCAAGTGGTAATTAATGTGAAAAGAATATATATGCAGAGAACACCTTCCCGCACGTTGGACTAAATGTGTGCTCTCTCTTTTTCTTTATTTATTTATTTACTTTTTTACAGAGGACTGAAGAAAGAGCAGACTCAACAGGCTAAGGAGTGGATCAAAATAGAAAATAGTCGTGTGACCAGGAGGCCACGATTCGAGCCGTGGAAACAGACTCTTGCAAAAATGCTGTGTAAGGCTGCATATAATAGACTTTTATAATTCGGCCCTTCTCTGGATCCCACGCATAACGGGAGCTTAGTTCATCGGGCTACCTTTTTTTATAAAGTATTTGAATAGCATCATTATGGGTGTGTTTGGTACGAAGGAAAATGTTTTCCATAAAAATATTTTTTTAGAAAATATCTTCATGAAAAATGTGTGATTTTATCACTTATTTTTTGCTTGTTTGATTGGTGAATGAAAAAAAAATTCCGGAAAATATTTTCTAGTGTTTGATTAGAGAGTAGAAAATATTTTTTAGGAAAATATTTTTCATGCTCTCTCCTCAGCCTCGTTCCCACAAGTCCCCATATTTTCATGGTTGCCCCTCTCCCCCCACCATTAGAAATCCGCTAAAAATCGATCCAAAAAATCAACCAAAGTTGGTCGGTTATGGTCAATTACCGATCAAAACGCGATCATTTACGTGTGGATGGTTGGAAATGCATACCAACCAAAGTTGGTCGGAAATTACCGATCAACGTTGGTCCGTCAATTAAATTCAAAAAACAAAATTGCAACAAAAAAAAACAATGTTGGTCGGTTTTTTCCGACCAAAGTTGGTTGGTATTTTAATTATGTAATTAGAAGGGAAAACATTTTCTTCCAATTGTAGGAAAATGAGTTCGTGAGAAAAATATTTTCCAAAACATTTAAGCCAACGAAGTATAAAAAAATTAAAAACATTTTCCGATTTTCCTTCGTACCAAACACACCCTATATGTAAAAGAAGATGTTGCTTGCATTTCGGGAATGAACTTATAACCAATTGTCAACACTTGGAACAAAACCAAGTGGGAATAAAGTATTTGTAAAATATCACTATAAAAGAATATGTTGCTTGATATTTAATCTCGTATATAGTACTTTTGAGAAATACTAAATCTCATTCAAAACTCCTTTAATATATAATGTATCATTATCTTCTTCTTCTTCTTTCTCCCACAGAAGCCATAATAGCAGGACTTGTAACCCTAGTATTTGTATTCTATTTCCTATGGAACTTTAGAAAATCCTCAAAAACCCTACCCCCAGAAATCCCAGGAGGATGGCCAGTGATCGGCCATCTTTTTTATTTCAAAAAAGACGCCGATCACGACCGTACTTTAGCTCAAAAACTCGGAGATTTAGCTGACAAACATGGTCCAATCTTCACTTACAAGCTAGGGTTTCGCCGTTTTTTAGTGGTGAGTAGTTATGACGCCATTAAAGAATGTTTCACCACCAACGATATACGTTTCTCTAATCGCCCCGCCTTACTATACGGTGATCACCTTTGCTATAACAATGCCATGCTTTTTATTGCCAAATATGGACCTTATTGGAGAAAAATTCGAAAGCTAGTCAATCAAGAAGTTCTCTCAGTCAATCGACTCGAAAAATTCAAACATATTAGGTTTTCTATAGTTCAAGAAAATGTTAAAGAACTATATGATCATTGTGATTCAACGATAAATCTTACTGATTGGATAGATAAGTTGACGTTCGACATAATTTTGAAAATGATTGCTGGGAAGAGTTATAATAATGGACATGGAGAATTACTCAAAATAGCTTTTCAAAAATTTATGGTTATTGCCATGGAATTTGAACTATATGATATTTTTCCTATTCCATTATTTAAGTGGGTGGATTTTAGTGGTAATATTAAGGTTGTGAAAGAAACTTTCAAGGATATTGATACTATTTTTCAAGGTTGGTTAGATGAACATATTAAGAAGAGAGGAATGAATGAGATTTTGGATGAAAATGAAGAAGATTTCATTGATTCAATGCTTTCAAAAACAAGCAATGAACATCTTGGTGATACTTATTCTCCTAACACCACCATCAAAGCAACAATATTTGTAAGTTATCTCTAACTCTAAGTGTATTTTAATATTTTGTTTACTTTTTTCGAAATCAGTGTTTGGCATAAAATTTTCAATTTTCACTTGAAAATGAATTTTTCGAAAATTTGAAAAACTCCAAAAGGATGTTTTTCAAAATTTTCACTCAGATCACTCACAAAACATCAAAAACAACCCAAATTTATATTTATGTCCAAACACAACTCTAATTTTCATTTCACTTGAAAAAAAATATCAAATTTATTTGGAATTTTACTATTCTTATGTCCAAACGCCTACTAAGTACTACTTACCGATGATCTACAAAATATTCATATAAAGCATTCATTGGTAACCTACAATAAATGATAAATTATTTGTTTTTGTATGGTATTCAAAACTTAAATGATCTAATGTATATATGTGAGGGCATATTACTCTTTTTCTTGTCAATTATAATAATTATTCAAATGATGATCGATTATCATATAAATGAGACGACGGTTGATTGAGCGGAGTTTAAAAGATGTAAATAAAGTCTTTTTGACCTATAACTAACCATAGTACTCCTATCAAATATTCATAAGATTCAAAACAGGATTTCAATAATCATGGATTTTCATATTTGAAATTTCTTATTCGTATTCTTTTTAAATGTTCTCTAATTTGTCCATATATATAGTCATTGGTCTTGGACGCAACAGAGACGCTTGCTCTTCACATAAAGTGGGTAATGGCGTTATTGATAAACAATAAGCTTGAGACGAAGAAAGCACAAGAAGAGATTGACACCATTGTTGGTAAAGATAGATGGGTAGAAGAGAGCGATATCAAGAATTTGGTGTACCTCCAAGCAATTGTTAAGGAAGCATTACGATTATATCCACCTGCACCTTTGTCAGTACCACACGAATCTGTGGAAGATTGTATTGTCAACGGGTATGTACTGTTAGAGTTTTGTCCTGATTTTCTTATTATATTTGAATTTTACTTTTGTTGAAGGAAAGATTAAGTATTTATCATAATTAATTCTTACTTTTTCTAAAATAAATTCTAAATCTCTTTTATATTGACTAATTCTTTTTTGGAGTAAAAGGTTTTGCGCTTATTCTTCCTCCTCATTCATAACAACATCCACAATATTGTGCTATTACATCTCTAATGTTTTTGTTACGTTGACTTATTTATCGTTGTCCAACTTTTATTTTGTTAGCTTCAGTATAACACCTGAGAATATTGATTGCGACAGGTACCACATTCCTAAGGGGACGGTACTACTTCCAAATGTTATGAAACTACAACGAGATCCGAAAATGTGGTCGGATCCTAATAAATTCGATCCAGACAGATTCTTGACAACTCATGCTAAAATTGACTATCGCGGGCAGCACTACGAGTTGATCCCTTTTGGGACGGGGAGACGAGCTTGTCCCGCAATGACTTATGCATTGCAAGTGGAATACCTTTCAATTGCGCATTTGATCCAGGGTTTCAATTTTAACACTGCATCAAATGAGCCTTTGGATATGAAAGAAGGCGTAGGCATAACTTCACCTAAGAAGAATCCTATTGAAGTGTTAATTACACCCCGCCTACCTACTATGCTTTATCAATATTAAGATGTTTGTTCTTATGATTTACTGATATTCAGCTCTTTATCGCTCTGATATGTCCCTCAATGTTTAAAATTAAGATATTTCATTTTAGTTAAGATTGTTTCACAGATGGTTATTCATCAACTTTACTTACATGTGATTTTACTCCATGAATAATAAGAAATTCGATTCTCCAATAAGCGTTTCTAGGGCATAAGTCATAAGATGAGCTCATGCCTCTATGGCCTAGCCTCTTCAAGAAGTTTTTGTTTAAGTTTAATTTCAATTCTTCTCCTTTTTTAATATTTTTATTATTTATTCAAACCTCCTTTTTCAATTTCAAAGTAAAGCTTATGACATTTTGTTTCTCCCAACGCACACACAAGTATACGTGGTCGACAAGTAATATAGGATTGTAAGTCCAGATATCATACCCATAGGGAGTTGTGATTAACTATTCACTAAATTAAACTAAGACAATTAATCTATTCAAGTACTTTTCTAAAGTATGAATATTTAATAAAACTAATCAAGAGTAATCAACTACGAGATTAAATGAACAAGTTAGCGAAATTAGACACGAATTCAATGAGAGATGATATTCTAGAGCTATGGGTTGGCTAACAATCCCGTTGAGTTTTTCCCTTGAATTGTCTAATTAATTTATCTCGTTTATTAATTGACAGGATTAATATTACTCGTAGCTTTCTCCCAAAGTACTACTCGCCTATTCAAGCTAACCTAACTTCTATATTCCTATGAAATTCGGATTAAAAAGAACGTATTAATAATTTCAATATAATAACCAAGCAAGATGATTAGGTATATTTCAATCATAACCGCAAATTCATTCTCGATGCTCGAGTTCAAGATCTTTTTTTGTTCAATCTTATTTGCAATCTAAAATTCTCTCTCCCGAGTTTAATCCTAGATTCGTAGATAGTATTCAATCAAGTAATTAAATAATTAAGTGCAAGATTGAATAAATAAACCAATATGATAAAATAATAAGAACAATTCAAGCTTCAAACTACAACGTTCATGTAGCACCCGTAACTCAAGAACTAATAAACCATGAAATTAAAAGAAGAGAAGAAAAAAACTAGTTAGAAGCCTCCTCCAAGCGTGGTGTGTGTTCTCCCACGTGAATTCTCTTTCAAAGTATATTAGATATCCTCCAAATTAAATTTAGAACCTCTTTTATACAAGTTGGGATCGTTTAAGGCCGAAATAATCTTGTCCCGGGCGGAATAGGAGAGTACCCTGGCGCTGAGTCCAATATGTTTTGCAAATTCAACTCTTTTCTTGCAATTGTAATTCATTCTTTTTAGTCTTTTACTTGGGGGGACAAACACCAAAGGGTGTACTCCTATTTTCTCCTCTTTTTTATTTCGTTTAATTTACTCTTTTTTTCTCTTCCATATTTTGTTCAATTTGTTTCAAATCTCTTTCTTCGCACTGCTTTACTCTTACACAATTAAAATATAATATTAAATATAAAATAATATAATTAATACTCAAAAGACAATTAAAAGTATTAAAATATAAAACAATAATGGTTAAATATATACATTTTTTGTCAAACATCACCTTTTACTCTACCATTCATACGGTTGTGTACACTTAGACTTCCATGTAAGAGTTTAACTTATATGCACTAAGAATATAATCAATAAATTTTGTAGTATTTATCAGTGTGTAAAATATGTTGTAGCAGGTATTTATCGCTTAATTTCTAATTTATGGATATCCCCTTTTTATTTATGGACGTTTGTCATCCCCCCCCCACCCCCACACACAAACACACGAAAAAGGAGGGGGAGAGCCAAACAAGACGGAAGGTTACGTACTTTTATCCAAAAATTGCTTAGGAGCAAGTAATTAATTAAGTTTGCATCAACAATTAATTAATCTTATGCTAGTATGTTTTAATTACTCATATATCTTTGATTTTGTATAATGAAATTCGTAATGGAAAAGCAAATCAACCCAATGAATATAATAGGTAAATAGGTAACTAAACAAACGAAATTAAGTCACATTCATAACAGTAGAAAACATCAAATTTACAATATCACTTGCAAACATGAGTTCTCAATCACAATGCCATTAGGGATCTAACCCTAATTAAGGCAAAAGTAGTGGAAAAAACATACATTCATATATGCATCCATATTATTCATACATAAACTCTCATATTTATTTTATTTTATTTTATTTATTTCCTCTATACTATATAACATTAACTAACTACATGGATGCTTCTATTTTCATTCCAACATAGTCTTGAAAACCTTTTAGGGCTGGACTTCATTTTCATCTAAGGCTTTTGCTTCTGCAGCTGAGTAACAACACCTACAGCCTCCATATCTACTCTGCCCACAGCAACCATATCGGCAGCCGCCACTGCCCCAGCCGCCGCCACCACCACGGCCTCCCCAGCCGCCACCTCCCCAGCCACTGCCACCACGGCCTCCCCAGCTGCCACCGCCACGTCCTCCGTAGCCGCCACCTCCCCAACCATAGCCGTAACCACCTTGTCCACCGTAGCCGTAACCATAATCGTCATCTCTGTTATCAGCCACTACGTTATCATCTTTTTCCGCAACTACAGCTTCTTCTGCAAAATATAATTTTTACACTGTTAGTAATATAATTTAAAATGTCGTAACATGTTACTATTTGACCTTTTAGATAACAAGTTCCACTTATCAAGGTAAAAATAGTGGTGCTAGCCAGTTTTCGGACTGGTCATTCAAAAATAGCCAGCGTTTGTAAAGTCACTAAAAAATAGCTACTATTTTGCTGCAACACATAAAGTTCCAGCATAATATACTAGAGATCGTTGCACCTGTGTTTGAACTTCCAGCATATTATGCTAGAACTCCAACACGCGAAAAGTTCCAGCATAATATACTGAAGATTGGAGCACCTATGTATGAACTTTCAGCATATTATGTTGGAAGTCCAATATAATATACTGGAGTTACAGTATATTATGCTGGAATTCCAGTATATTATGCTGGAGTATTTTCGAATTTTAAGCAGTGTTTTCGTTCAGATTTTTCTTTACATGACTAAATTCCGATTACTTTTGAAATTGTGACTATTTCTCAACGAGCACTTGTAAATCTGACTATTTTTGAATTTCTCCCCTTATTAAGTATAGTTACATTGTACTTATATATTTATCGACCCTAAATTGTCTAAAAGTTCTTTTACTATAGAAGTTAAGACTCTACTTTAAATTATCAACTAAGATTTGCACATTATTAAATATACTACAGTAATTCCTTGAAAAAGGCTCAAGTATGAAATTTACGTGGTGTGCAACATCTCCGGCAACCATAGCGGCCGTAACCACCGCAGCAGCCGTATCGACAGCGGCCTCCGCCTCCGTACTGGTCCGTTTCCTTTGACTCCTCGTTGTTTGTTTCTTCCACTTCATTAGCTGCATGGATTGTAAACTTTGCTCGTAATTTGAAGACATGAAAGAAGAAGAATTAACCTAAATAGCCCTCGCCCAACCGCTTAAATAAAAAATAACCGGCTATATAACTATATAAGTGTATAATTTATAAATACTGACTAGGAAAAATAAATCGCTATCGTGTAACTAATTAAGTTGTCTCTCTTAAATAGCTCCATCAAAAGATTATTATGGACTGAAATCTCTTTCTATGTACTGACAATATAGAAAAAATATTACAATTAGAAAAGCTAAAATTAGACACGTTAAAGATAATTATTTATAATTATATTGTTTGATAACCGGAGAAACTAAAATGATTAATTACATGTAATGCACAAAAATGATTAATTACCTGCTATAACAGGTTAAATAATTTTAATAAAAGATTTAATATTATCGGTATATATAAATTAAATCCTTACCTGACGCACAACATCTACGACACCCATAGCGTCCCCGACCACCACAGCAGCCAAATCTACAACGGCCTCGGCCTCGGCCTCCATACTGATCCGTTTCCTTTGGCTCCTCCTGTTTGGTTGTTTCTTTCACTTCATTAGCTGCAATAATAATAATAAATTTTATAATTCATGAACGTTTATTAGTAATATACACTAATTTAAATGAACTTTGTGAATTGAACATTTTCACTGAAAAAATACTAGTTTCTAATTTTGACAACATCCACCAATAGTAAAATTGTAAATAGCTTATTGCACATATTATGTTAATATAATGAAAAGATATTCATTAAGTGTGTGTATATATATAGTCAAACCTCTATGTAACAGTCTCGTTTGTTCCAAATATTTTTGGATGTTATAGCGAAGTGCTATTATAGAGAACATATATTATAACATAACATATATAAAAATTGGTTCCGAAAAAACTTGGCTTTTATAGAGAAGTGTTGTTATATATATAAAAATGTTGTTATAAATAGGTTTGACGGTATATAAGAAAGCTCATCATATTATGAAAATAGAATGAAGATTAACACTAGCTAGCACCTAAAAGTGTTATTATAACTTGCAATTTAAGTAAGGACGACGTGACTACAGCAGAACAACAACAACAACAACAACAACAACAACGAGCGAGTAAAATACCAGAAAGTGGGGTCTGGGGAGGGTAGTGTTTCTGCAGACCTTACCCCTACCCTGATCTTTGTTTCCGATAGACCCTCGGCTAAGACGATGTGAATATAGTGGGTTCACACATAATAAGAAATTAAACTCTTTTACTATATTTTTCAAGTGAATAAAGATCTTGCAATTTATGCTAGTAACTAGTAAAGGGAAAAGGAGAATTATATAGAAGAGTAAGATACTAATTATTGTTCATGCGAAAGAAAAGTGAGGTAAATATTTAAAACATGTGTACGCACAAAACCTCTATATATATATCATAATAATAGGAATATGAAAAGTTTAGTCTATACCCTTGTTTTCATCTTTGGATGTTTCAGTAGCAATTACAGAATAGGAGATGAGAAGAAGAACGAAAAACAAAGGGAGAAAACAAGTTTTGAGCATCATTTTTTTGTGTAATTACAAAAAGAAGTGAGTAAAGATTTGCTATCAAAGCCACCTTTTATAGCAAAAGAGGAGTAGTAGTAACGTTACTATCAGAGCCGGAGCCGGGATCTCAAGCTTATGGGTTCGGATTCTAATCGTGCGAAGGTACTAGGTTTTAAATTAATAATTTATACGTATTCGATAGAATTTGTAAGAGAAATACAACGTTCCAACTAAAGCTACTGGGTTCGCTCGAACCCGCTTTCGACACTCTAGCTCCGTCCCTGATTACTATAATGGAGAAAGAACCAAATATTTCATTAAATGAAGACCAATGTTTTCAATATTTTCTCTTCTATGCCTACCTATGCAAATGTTGTTGGCTGTTGAGGATTTTGGATACTTTCTAATATTTTCAAAATCTTATCAAAGCAATTTTTTTCGATCTTCATCTTTTTCAAACTCTTATCGAATTGGTTACAAATATGTGCATACGAAATATGTATAGCTACTATTTGGTCTGACTTGGTCTGGGGCTATCACAACCAGGACAGCTAACAGCTTGTTTGGATGATTGTTTCACATCATTTCATAATGTATCGTATCGTATCGTATTGTATTGTATCGTTTGATGAATATAATGCTTGGATAGATTGTATCGTTTGCCGTTGTTTCATGATATCACGCACCAACAATATGAAGAATAAATTTTACAACATTATAAAGAAAAATTATGAACAAATAAAATTTAATATATAAAAAGGTAGAGCAAATGATAAAATAAAATTATTTAATAATAGTGAAGGGTGAGATGAGATAAAAAGACTAGATAACGACGCAACCACACCAAATCGGTCGTTATATAAAATGGCACATTTCGTCGTTATGTAACGACGGATTTAACGATACAATACAATAAAATTTAAGTAAACAATCAAAACAAACATCGTATTTAAAGTAACAATACGATACAATACAATGGGTAACGACCACCCAAACAAGCTGTAAATAAAATTGGTGGTCTAAAATCAAACTTTAGTAAGATGCCTTAAACTTTTTAATAAAATTAAATATTTAATTTTATTTGAAATTTATTTTAATTTTAGGACTTCTTGAGATGCAAAATCGTTAGCTCCCATTTGGCCACAAAAATTGGGGGCTTTTTTTTTTCAAATTTTGTTTCTAAATCTCTGTTTGTTTATATACTTTTATCATTTTTGCAGATTTTAAAAACAAATTCTTCAAAGTTGACGTACATTTTATTTTATTTTTGACAAATATCTTGTTCCTTTTTTTTGTACAAGGTAGCAAAGCTAGTTACTTCCAGAATATTAGCATATACCTTTTTTTATCTTAAAAAAAAATATCATTTTCATTATTTAATACCCAAATTAGGACATCACTGGTAAGAAGTCAGCAATTGAGAGGCCTGTGAAAAGAATGTCAAAAATGTTCTGTTATAGATGATTTCACTTTAGAAGTCAACCACTGAGGTATGTATATTATCATCCTTGGTTGACCAAAACAAGGATATGCTTCAAGAGAATAGTATGTTAAAAACAGATAAATTTCTCTTTAGGGAATCAAACAAATATTCCTAGGTTTAAAAATTTTCACATTTAAGGATATTTAATTTTACAAATTTGAGATCTTCGAAATCCCTAATTTTGTGGGTCTTATTGTAGATTGTATATATTATGTAAGGATTTTATTGCTATATTTTAAAAATAAAAGAGGAAAAATGACACTGTATAACCGCTGTAAAAATAATAGCCGAAAAAATATAGAATTTGTATATTTTTGTATATATACACATTATGTATGTTATATACAAAATTATACAAATTTTATACTTTTTTTTGTTATAATATGTAATAATTTTTAGCACGGACTAAAAATAATAATATCCCAAAATAGTAGTTTGAATTATATTCGTAATTTCTGCGAAGATCAAAGAATTTGCAAGTTAAAGCCGAAAGTTGGTTCTCGATTTGGGCCGAGAGGCGGGCTTCATTTCATACATTTGCTAGTAACAAGGTGAAAATAGCACGTCTTAGGCAGTTTTCGGACTGATAATCAAAAAATAGTTAGCATTTGTAAAGTTATTGAAAAAAAGCCATTGCTTTGCTGAAACACGGAAAGTTCCAGCACAATATGCGGGATTATGCAGCTCATGTGTATAAGCTTTCAAAGTTCCAGCATAATATGTTGGATTATGGAGCTCTTGCATATAAACTTCTCGCATATTACGTTGGAACTCCAACACATTATGTTGTAAGCTCATATGTAAAAAATTCGAACTCCAGCATATTATGTTGGAACTCCAGAATTTATCTTTACATAAAAAAGTGACTAATTTTCGATTACTTTTGAAATTGTGGCTATTTCTCAATTACCGGTCTCAAATCTGGTAATTTTTTATTTTTTCCCGGTAACAAGACTAGGGCTTGATGTCCGGCCAAAAATGCATCTATTTGCCCATTGTTACCTCATATTCTAGTACTTTTAATCGTCGTTTGAGTATTAATTATATTATATTGTGCTTAATATTATATTTTAACTGTGTAGGAATAAAGTTATGTGAAGATGAAGAGATTTAGAGCAAAATTAAATAAAACGCGGAAAAAAAATAAAAGAATATAAAAAGGGGGACACCCAAGTGCAAATAACAAAAGAGAAAGCGTTAATTCTAAAGTAACGCATCAAGGAATTGAAATGTGAAAAACGCACTGTTTCAGGCTAAGGCCAGCGCGAGTGTCACGGGATTTTCTCCTATTTCGTCCGGGATAAGGTTATTTCGGCCCTACATGACTCCAACTCGTATAAAAGGGGTCCTAAAACTAATTTGGAGGGGATCGAACATACTTTAAAGGGGAATTCACGTGGAGGAACACACACCACGCTTGGAGGAGGCTTCTAACTAGTTTTTCTTCTCTTGTCTTCTTTTAATCTTATAGTTTATTAGTTCTAGAGTTTTGGGTGTTGCATGAACGTTGTAGTTTGAATATTGAATTGTTCTTATTATTTTATCATATTGGTTTATTTATTCAATCTTGCGCTTAATTATTTGAATGCTTGATCACCAATTGAATACTATCTACGAATCTAGGATTGAACTCGGGAGAGGGAGTTCTAGATTGCATATAAGATTGAGTAGAGCCAGATCTTAACTCTAAGTCGGGGGCGGATTTGCAGTTAGGATATGAATATACTTAATCGCCTTGCTTGGTTACTATACAGGAATTATTAATGTGTTCTTGTTAATTCTAATTCCATAGGAATATAGGCATTAGATTAGCTTGAATAAGCGAGTAGTACTTCGGGAGAAGGCTACGAGCAATATTAACCCTGTCAACCAATAAATCAGATAAATTAATTAGACGATTTAAGTGAAAAACTCAATGGGATTGTTAGGCAACCGATTGCTCTAGAATATCGTTTCTCATTGAATTCGTCTCTAATATTCGCCAAATTGTTTCCTTTAAGCTCTTAGTTTGTTAATCTAGATTAGTTGTAGTTAAATAATCACACTTTAAAAAATTGATAGAATAGATTAATTGTCTTAGTTTAATTTAGTTGATAGTTAATCACAAGTCTCTGTGGGTACGATATCTGGACTTACAATCATATATTACTTGTCGACCACGTATACTTGCGTGTGGTTTTGGGAGCAACAAGTTTTTGCCGTCGTTGTCGGGGACTTAGAAATTAACTAGTCTACTAGATTAGATTTTTACTTTTTGTCTATTCAAATTTTTAAATTTTGGCTTAGTTTAATATTTTATTATCTTTGCTTACATGGCATCTTGGAATGAGAATTGGTCGAATAATGGTTATTCTTATAATGGTCATCCATGTCCATATTATGGAAGACCACACTTGTGGCAAAATTGTGAATCTCAATCTTATTGATGGAATATTTGTAATATGTTTGGTGGTCAAGGTGGTCATTGGGATGGTTGTCTTAATTCTTATTATCCTTCTCAGAGCTCTTATTGTGACGTTTCTAATAATGTTTATGATTTTGATAGGAGAAAGGAAGTGGAGGATATGGAAATCGTGGCTCGTATTATGGACATGATGAGGCAACTAGCCGTTACAAGATGAAAATCAAAAGAATATACAAAGAATTAGTGCAGCAATCATGAGAATGAAGGCCGGGGCGGAAGAAGTGGCTAAGGAGAGCAAGTTTTCACAAGAAGATATCTTTGAAGAAGCAGATATAGTGAGTCAATCTTGGCAAGAGGAACAAGATCAACTAACAAAATTTTATGAGTCTTTTCGTGATGGTCTTTCAAATATGACAGAACAACTGATAGAAGGAAGAACTCAACTCAGGCAAGAGATAGACCAATTTGGCTCAGATATCCATGACTTGCAGGCTTAGTAGAATAAAAAGGTTGAGGCGTCTGATTCCCTACAACCAATTGTTACAAATACTGGCCAACTTCTGGAGCAAAAAGAGGAATCCCAACTGTAGGCATGTAATTTTATTGGAATTAAATCCGAAAAATAATTGGGACTATATTTTAAAATCAAGATATATTAGTTCAAATAAATTTATTTGGCTAATATAATTGGATTAATTATANCCCTATTTATAGTTGTGGGAGGGAAGAGTTATGATAAGAACAAACTTTTTCCGACCAATCAAATTGAAGTGTGACAAGGCCGCATTTGATTGGCTAGAACATGTCACTAGCACATGTGGCGCGGTTCCATTGGCCCTTTAATTTGACTTGGCATGCCTTGTCATTTTGACACATCGCACAATCCTATTGGCTCTTCCATTTGACTTGGCACGCCACGTCATTTGACACGTGTCACCAAACTGGGCCTCAAAGAAGATGGCATATTGGGTCTAATAAAGTGGGCTCATCATTTGTAGCCGAATTAAATGGACTAGCCTAATGGATTAAAGTTTATTTATTTAATATATATATATATATATATATATATATATATTAAATAAATAAACTTTAATCCATTAGGCTAGTCCATTTAATTCGGCTACAAATGATGAGCCCACTTTATTAGACCCAATATGCCATCTTCTTTGAGGCCCAGTTTGGTGACACGTGTCAAATGACGTGGCGTGCCAAGTCAAATGGAAGAGCCAATAGGATTGTGCGATGTGTCAAAATGACAAGGCATGCCAAGTCAAATTAAAGGGCCAATGGAACCGCGCCACATGTGCTAGTGACATGTTCTAGCCAATCAAATGCGGCCTTGTCACACTTCAATTTGATTGGTCGGAAAAAGTTTGTTCTTATCATAACTCTTCCCTCCCACAACTATAAATAGGGGTCTTCATAACCTAGAAAAGATAACAGAAGTTATATCAAGAAGCAATAAGGAGCTCGTGGATCAAACGTTGCGTATTTCTCTAAAAGCTACAAGCATTCAAATGTTCTAAGGACTAAAAGATCAAGACGGAGATTCAAGAACAAGTTGCAAGCCCTTGTATTAAAAGTACGTCAAGATCAAGATCAAGCTTCAAGCACATGGATTAAAATAAATAAAATTCAAGATTAAGCTCGGAGGCTCTTTTATTTACTGTTGAAAAGAAGAATCAGAGGATTCATAGAGATTGTAACACTCAAATATTTGAAATAAAATACTACGATTGTTGCGATATTTTTCGGTCTTGATTTTCTCGACGCAAATTTATTGTCTACACCAACTATTCGACCAAATTATTGATGATGTCAAGGTTGACGAAGTGGGCAAAAGTGAGGATGTCAAAAGTGAAGTGATTTTAGATTTGGAGCGCGTCAGACCTCATTCTAACCATTTTTCAACATTGTGTTTGGTTGGTGACATGAGAATTGATCCACTCGAGCATATGGACGATCCAATGGACGGGGAACAAAGTGCTTATATCTTGAAATTTTCCATACCAAGGAGACAAAATGACATCCCTCACTTAAAGGCTAAGAAGTGCAAGATGCGATATCTATTGCTTGATTCATTTATTTTTATATCACCGCCCCATGAACGTGACAGAAAAATTGATGCAAAATTGGGGACACAATTCATATCCTCAAAGTGAAAGTAAAAGTGGTCAAAGTGATGGCGTCGTGCCACGACGTTAAATCAGGCGCTTGTTGGGAAGCAACCCATCTTACTGCTTTCGTTTATTTCTATTATTTTTATTATTGTTGTAGTATTTGTTTTTATTGTGTAGGATTATAAGCATAGGAGGCAAAGCCATTGGAAGAGTGCAAAAGCGAGTTAGATGGTTGAAACTGACCGTGAGGTACCCGCACAAAGAATCAAACCTGGGGGAAGTCTGAGTAACTGTGAGCTGCTAATTCTTCGGTCATTGGCCTACCAGAGAGTCTCTTTTACCTTCTTGTCATCTTACAGTGTGCATTGAGGACATTGCACAATTTTAATTGTGAGGTGAGGAGATTGATTGGGTGATTTTTTGTGCTATCCCAGATTAATTGTAGTATTCTTTCTTAGTGTAGTGATTTTTCCAAAACAAACAGAAAAATAAATCGAAAAATTTGGACTTTTCTCGAAGATGAATTTTGTGGACAGTTTTCTTGATGGATTAAGGTCCAATGAAAAAAATCCAATTTTTTTCCTGGTTAGCTTTAGTTAGGTAATAATTCCCCTTGGGTTTTTTTTTCATCGGTTCTTTTCCAGAGGTTGTAACTTGAACCGGGTAATTTTTTTTTTTTTAGGAGTAGAAAAAGAGGGAGAAGAAAAACTTTTGTTACTTGTTTGATACTATAATATTTTGTCATGAGCTTGAGTAGTACTTTCCTCTGGGTGCTTGAGTAATGAATAAAATAGTAGTCTTTCTGACAACTAAGCTCAGGGTTGTGACTCTGTATATTGCTTATTCTTATTTTGTCGTTCACTATGATCCTGCCTGTCTTAGAGTAGAATTGATCCATCTTGATTAATATTTGTGCCATGTGGGGTGAGGACTTCTTACATATATTTCATACTTTGCATCTTAGTCTAGAACTTGCCCTGCATGTTATTGAAGCGAAATAAAAGTGTTACCCTATTTAGAAGATGACAATAGGCTTTCTTTGATATGTCTTGTGAATTTGAGTCTTTTCAGATATTGTACCACTAGCTATCCCTTTGAGACTATAGCCTTTTGTTTGCAAGCCGTATTTGTGCCTTGATCATTTTGTTGAATCCCTAGTTTTTGCACCCTATTTTTTAGAGCATTGTTGCTTAGACTGTAATATTAATTGATAAATTTGAAGAAAGTGATGATTAAGTGAAAAATAGTGACCAATGATAGTTGCAAAGTGATGAAAAGTCCCTCTTGAAAAGAATGTGATATGAAAAAAAGAGACAAGAAAAATTGCTTTAAAAAATGAAACGTTCTTGATATGAGGGAAATACATGTGAAACAATTGATGAAAAGAAGGCTGAAAAACAAAGTGAAGAGTGGAAAATAATGGTTGATGACGTCTAAAACTGCAAAGTGTTTAGGAAAGTGTAAGTCACTATTATACAATTCTCCTACCCGTCCCTTGGCCAACATTACAACCCGTTATGGGCATTATGAGTATGGGAATTATGAGTTTTTGGTTATGTCGTTTGGGTTGACTAATTCCCCCGCTGCTTTTATGGAGTTGATGAATCGGGTATTCAGGCCTTATTTGGACTTATTCGTGATCGTGTTTATAGATGATATCTTGATTTATTCTCGTAGTCGAGAGGAGCATGAGCAGCATCTTCGGGTTGTTCTCTAGACTCTGAGAGATCGCCAGTTGTACGCTAAGTTTTCTAAGTGCGAGTTCTGGTTGAGTTCTGTGTCATTCTTGGGCCACGTTGTGTCAGCAGAGGGCATTCAGGTGGATCCGAAGAAGGTTTCAGCAGTTAGAGATTGGCCTAGGCCCACTTCAGCCACAGAGATTCGGAGCTTCTTAGGCCTAGCATGCTATTATCGCCGGTTCGTGGAGGGGTTTTCATCTATAGCAGACCCCATGACCAAGTTGACGCAGAAAGGTGTTCAGTTCAGATGGTCCGAGGAGTGTGAGGCGAGCTTTCAGAAGCTCAAGACAACATTGACCACAGCACCAGTTTCGGTATTGCCCACAGGTTCAGGTTTGTATACCGTGTATTGTGATGCGTCACGGGTTGGGATCGGTGCGGTATTGATGCAGGATGGCAAGGCCATAGCCTATGCATCTCGTCAGTTGAAGATACACGAGAAGAATTATCCAGTTCACGACTTGGAGCTTGCAGCTATTGTTCATGCCTTGAAGATTTGGAGGCACTATTTGTATGGGGTACCGTGTGAGGTATTCACTGATCACAAGAGTTTGCAATACTTGTTTAAGCAAAAGGAGTTGAACATGAGGCAGAGAAGGTGGTTAGAATTGCTGACGGATTATGATATTACTATTCTCTATCATCCAGGGAAGGCCAATGTGGTGGCCGATGCTTTGAGCCGGAAGTCACTTAGCATGGGTAGTCTTGCCTATTTATCAGTTAGAGAGCGACCTATTGCTTTGAATGTTCAGGCGTTAGCCAACCGATTTGTGAGGTTGGAGGTTTCTGACGGTGGCAGTGTTCTGGCCCATACCGTCGCTCGTTCTTCATTGTATGATCGTATTCGTGCCAGGCAGATCGTTGTTTATGTGATCTTAGAGATACGGTTCGGCACGGTCGTGCCAAGCAGGTCACAGTTGATGCCGAGGGAGTTTTGAGGATGCAGGGTCGTATTTGTGTACTCGATGTGGATGGCATTCGTGAGTTGATACTATAGGAGGCCCATAGTTCCCGGTATTTCATTCATCCTGGCGCCACAAAGATGTACCAGGACTTGCGGCAGCATTATTGGTGGCGTAGGATGAAGAAGGATATTGTAGCTTATGTAGCTCGGTGCTTGAATTGTCAACAGGTTAAGTATGAGCACCAGAGACCCGGTGGTTTGATGCAGCAGATTCAGCTTCCCGAGTAGAAGTGGGAGCGTATCACGATGGATTTTGTAGTTGGGCTTCCACGGACTCAGAGGATGGTTGATGCAGTATGGGTTGTTGTGGATAGGCTGACCAAGTCAGCACATTTCATTCCTGTGGCGGTTTCATCTTCGGTAGAGAAGTTAGCTCAGATCTATATGAGAGAGATTGTCAGATTGCACGGTGTGCCCTTATCTATCATATCAGACCGAGGTACTCAGTTTACCTCCCATTTCTGGAGAGTATTTCAGCGAGAGTTGGGCACACAGATTGAGTTGAGCACATCATTTCATCCTCAGACGGACGGACAGTCCGAGCGTACTATTCAGATTTTGGAGGATATGTTGCGAGTGTGTATCATCGACTTTGGTGGATCATGGGATCAGTTCTTGCCCTTAGCGGAGTTTGCCTACAACAACAGTTATCAATCGAGCATCCATATGGCTCCTTATGAGGCGTTGTATGGTAGGCGATGTCGGTCTCCAGTCGAATGGTTTGAGCCGGGAGAGGCTAGGTTATTGGGTTCTGAGTTAGTCCAGGACGCCTTGGACAAGGTAAAGATTATTCAGGATAGACTTTGTACAGCTCAGTCCAGGCAAAAGAGTTATGCGGGCCGCCGAGTTCGAGATTTGGCTTTCATGATAGGAAACCAGGTGTTTCTTCGGGTGTCACCTATGAAGGGCGTGATGAGATTCGGAAAGAAGGGCAAGTTGAGCCCTAGGTACATTGGTCCATTTGAGATTTTGGACAAGGTGGGAGAGGTGGCCTACAGACTTGCCTTGCCACCGCATTTATCAGTTGTGCATCTAGTGTTTCATGTATCTATGCTCCGGAAGTACATTGCAGATCCTTCTCATGTTCTTGACTTCAGCGGTGTCCAGTTGGAAAAGGATCTGACTTATGAGGAGGAGCAGGTAGCCATATTAGCTAGGCAGGTTCGTCAGTTGAGATCGAAGAGTTATCCTTCGGTTCGTGTTCAGTGGAGAGGTCATCCTACCGAGGCAGCTACTTGGGAGTCCAAGTCCGATATGAGGAGTCGTTATCCCCATCTTTTCTCATACTCAGGTACATTTCTATGTCCGTTCGAGGACGAACTTTTATTTTAGAGGTGGAGATTGTGATGACCCAAAAGATCATCCTAAGTTAATTTAGCTAAATCTGTGTTCCGAGGCCCCGAAAGCCTCCGTTAATCTCACATCGGTATGCGTACATAGGCCGGGCGTGTAGCCGGGGAAGCTTTGATGTGAAAACTAGATGAAAAGTTGATTTTTATAATAATTAATTGATTAAAGTTGACTTTGGTCAAAAAATTTGGTAAACGGACCCCGACCCGATATTTGACGATCCCGGAGGGTCCGTAGGAAAATATAGGACTTGGGCGTATGCCCGGAATCGAATTCCGAGATCCCAAGCCCGAGAAATAAATTTTTAAAGAAAATTATTTTTTGAAAATAATTAAGGATTTTGAAAATGAATATTCATGTGAAACCCGTGTTACCGGGCCCGTATTATGGTTCCGGAGCCCGGAACAGGTTTATTATATGTTATGTGAGTTATCTGTGAAATTTGGTGTAAAACGGACTTGAAATGACGTGTTTCGGATCAAAATCGGAATAGTTAAGCCTTATGAAGTTTTAAGAAAATTCTATGAGTTTTGAGGTTTAATTCCTTGTTTTTGATGATATTTTGGTGATTCAAAAGCTTGAATAAGTCATTAGGATGATTTGGGAGTCGTATATGTCATTGGGTTTGAGGTTCCGAGGGCTCGAGTGAGTTTCGGGTTGTTTTTAGGCTTAAAATATAGTTGTTGGAGGTCACAGAACTCGATCCCTGAACTTACTACCGCGGTCCTATTTTCGCGGACCGCGCTAAGGGCTTCGCGGCCGCGGTCGTTTTTTCGCGGTCCGCGGTGGAGGAGCTGGAAAACCGGCCTACTTCGGAGGCCTATATCTTTTGATCTAAAAGGATTTTTGAGATGATTAAAAATCTAAAGTTGTAGCTCTTCGTGTCTAGTTTCCAGAAAGATATAGAAATAGTAATTTGGACATCTGTATAGAAAGTTATGGCCAAAATACTAAAGCATTTCACTGCAGTCATTGTTTCTTGGTTTTCTTCAGTTCTTCTTGGTTTTCTTCAGCGCGGCCGCGGTCCATTTTTCGCTGACCGCGGTGGGGGCCTGAGGGGGGTATAAATAGACGGGAATTTCAGTTATTTTCATTTTTCAAAGCCCTAAAATCATAAGAGGCGATTTTCCAAACACTCTTTCTTCTCCAAAACATTAGTAAGTGATTTCTAACTCATTTTCTTTACTTCTTAACTTCTTTTTACAAGATTTCATCCTAGAATCTAGGCCTAAAATCATGAAAATAAAGTAGAAGTTAGGGGTTTTGGGTAGAGTTGGGGTTTTGGGAATTTTGGGCAATTCAACCTCATTTTGGGGTCGGATTTCAAAACAAATTATATATTTGGACTCGTGGGGAAATGGGTGATCGGGTTTTAGTCCGAGCCTCGTGTTTGGACCAAGCGGGCCCAGGGTCGAATTTTGGTAATTTTTTGAAGAATGCTAGGAAATGGGTAATTAGGCTATGGGATTAATTTATTGAGTGATTATTGATATACTTGAGTTAATTATGTCTAGATAATATCGTTTCGGAGTCGGATTCTAAAGGAAAGGCGGTGTTAGAGACTTGATTGCTATTTTTTTTTTACCCGAGGTAAGTGTCTTGCCTAACTTTGGTGAGGGAATAGGTATTGTGTGCTATGTGTTAAGTGTTTATCATGTTTAATGCATATGTGAGGTGACGAGTACTTATGCATTGTGTGTCAAGTATGCCCGTGAGTCTATTTTTGATGAAAATCTTATTATTACTTCCATGTTCGTCATAATATGAATTTGTCTCTACTTGGAAGTTGAATATTGTGAAATCTCTGGGTGGTGAACTCATGATGTATTGGTTCGATTGAGAACTCAATTGTAAAGGATATATTGAAATGATTGGCTATAACTGAGACCCTTACCAGGCAATTGTTATGATATTGACTGATACTTTCCCCTTCCCGGGTGATTTTGAGTTGTATTTCCACTATGCTGCATTCCTTGCCATTTATATTGTCATTGTTTTGGTGAGGAAGAGTGTAAAGCACGAATAGTGATGTTGTGCCATGATTTATATTGATTACATCATAATTTGCATAGTGAGGAAGAGAGTAAAAGCACGAAGGGTGA